>JANCMC010044442.1:108538-162867 GCA_024363005.1 Charaxes varanes | reverse complement strand
TGCTTTTCATATTTCGAGATTTTGCTACGAATAGAACGTCAATAGATTATTTAAAAAGTAAAACTAGGCTACTTTTTAGACTTACTTTTTTTTAAAAATTGTCTAACGAGTGGGAGAATAAAAATCACTAACATTTAAATTGAGTACACAAGTACAATAGAGTTAACAATGTATAAGTATTATAAAATGTTTTCTTCTACATAATATTTAATACTAGGTGATGTTACTTTATTTGTTTTATAATGTAAACATTAGCATAATGGAACATTAAAAATGTACGCAGTATGTATGGGACGTTTAAAAATAATCCTAATATTCTTACAAATAATATTCCCCTATATAAATTTTGTTTGGGTCGCGGCGAAAACGACATAAAAAAGGCTGCGAGCGATACTTTGATCAGTAGACCATTCAATTTTTCCGTAACCGAATCCTTTCATCTGTAAAATAGTCTTTATTGCGATTGACGTAAGAGCTATATTTCTAACTGAAATATTATTTCTAAAACCGATCCCTTTTCGTTGACTGATTCTCTGCCCGCTTGGTGGGTCAGCCACTATAATGATTTCGTGTTCTGTAACAAAATTGTATATGTTAGTTGAGTTAACATTTCGAATATAATCTATATTTTACTGTTAAATTGCAGAAACCATTACATTGTAATCTATCTCGCGAGATTGTAAATTATTGAAAGATTGTAAACTGAATATACTGAATATGTAACAAAATCTAATATATAAAATTCTCCTGTCACGGGGTGCGATGCCAAACGCCTCCGAAACGGGTCGACCGATTTTCATGAAATTTTGCGTGCATATTGGCTAGGGTTAAGAATCGGTCAATAACTATTTTTCATCGCCCTAAGTGATAAAGGTGGCCCATGCGGACGGAGTCGCGGAGCGCAGCTAGTCTTATATATAAAATTCTCGTGTCACAATGTCAGTTACCGTACTCCTCCGAAACGGCTTGACCGATTTTAATGAAATTTTATATACGTATTTACTAGGTTTGAGAATCGGCTACTATGTATTTTTCATACTCCTAAGTGATAAGGATGGCCCACGCGGAGGAAGTCGCGGGGCACAGCTAGTATCTATATGTAAAAGTGAAAGGTCACCTATCACGAAATTTCGAAAGCCGCGGGAAGTACAAACAAAAAAATTTACAAGAAGGTGGTTTATAGTTAGTAGACATTCGTTAAGAACGGATTTTCCGATAAGGCCAGATTAGAAACGTCTTAGGGCTACCGCAAGCTTAATTTTACGCAGACAAAGTCGCGGGATAAAGCTTTTTACTTTCATTGGTGTAAATAATTCGGCTTCACATAAATGAAGGTATTTTTTCCTTTTTCTCGAGCTAATTCTCTTTTATTAAATAAAGATTTCTCAGGCCTATGTGTATTTAGAAACAAAAAGTGTTTAAAATTTAAAAGTTATTGATGATTTAGGTAGACGAATGTATAGAAAGACATACTCGTAGTTAAATAATCGTGGTAAGGTGTTTTATGTATTTTAAAGTCAGCTTTCCCTACAAATATTATGAGGTAATAAAAGTGAAAACTTCCCTTTACGTTTTATGAAAAGTTAGTCTCTTCACAGAAGCCAATGAGGCTGGCAAGAAGCCAAAGCTTTTTGTAGCAGGCGCGACTGGCTTGTTATTAATTATAGCTAAGATAATCTTCAGGCAATCTAATTAATTGTGGGCTTTTGTAAGTCAGGTGAAAAATTTAAGCGCAGATTTTTAATTGGCTTTCAAATCTTAAGCGAAATCCATGTATTCTGCCTGGCTTTTATCACCTGACATACGTTTTGTTGTAAAATGTAATTCGTCAATAATATTATTTTTGTATGTATAAATAAATTGTCATTTCCCTTGGTCATGTTACGTTTTAATAAATTATTCACTTAAAATATATTAGAGTATTAAAACAAAACCACACGCACACCAATGCCAAACGATTTATACACACATGTATAGATTTTACTATAAGATAGTGTTAAAGCGAAGTCTCGACGACCGTATTGTATATTGATTGTCAAATATAACGATATCGTAGCACAAAGAAATTACATTTTGTTAAAGCATTAAAGAAGTATATAGTACGCAAATCTAACGATTTGTGAGCTAATTTCCACCATCCGGTGTAGTTTCTTTTGAATCGAGTAATTTGAGTGGTGCTCATCTTGTCAATTCTCTAAACATCTCATAATATTAATATCACATCTACGTAGATGGGTCACAGTAAATTTAAACTCACGCTCAAGGGATTGGCTTCTCAGTTACTTATGTAATTGAAGATTAATAGACTTAGTTATGAGGTTTGTTGATAAATAGACTTTAGACGAGTCATTCATATAAAGAACGTATTTACATGCCATAATACGCTGGAGAGTGTATCCTGCCGAACTTTGCTCAGCACGAGCCACTACCTTATTAATATAGTACCCTATTGTACTTTGTATATTTTAGATAGACAGGTAGTGTATGTAATCTGAGAGCCTAGCACGAACTTTGCAAGCCCAAGTGAGTCGAGGAGTCGATTTTATTTAGAGTTAAGATGGTCGTGCTAGGCCAATAGGAGGCAAGTCTTAGCCTCATTTACGGAAACGCGGGGCGTCGTGAGTGGCGTGTGGTGGCGCGGTCCGCACCGAATTACAACATATGGCGTTGTATGATTGAGTTTATGGAGGAACGATTAGGTTTCCATGGAGTTATATGCCGCGAGAGGTCACGCCGCACGCAACGTGCAACGCCCGCGTCTTCGTAAACGAGGCCTTAATTGTATCACACTTTAAACCAATGCTAATACAACCCGTGTTGACGCTAAGAAGGATCCAGTCTGGTACTAGCATGAACATTTTCATCCTAAGTAAACTCGACTCGTCGACTCACTTCTGTTCGTAATGTTCATGCTTTGGCAGTTAACTTATTAAGCCCGACGACGTTGCCTTTACGCCTCTATTCGTAGTCAGGGCGTGGAGAGTGATTAAATTTTCAATTACAGTGCACTGAGTACAAGAGGACATTAGATATATTACATATAGTATTCTTATTGTATGACGTTGGAGAAATCCCCGCTAATATAAAATGATTTTGATTTTAAATTAAGAGTTATAATTAGAATCTATTTAGTATAAAACTGGACTAATTTACTCGGAATGTAATTAGAGAATACGTTGGAGGTCGTAAGCTCGTAGCCTAATCAGTGTTAGGCATTTTAATTGCTAGGTTAAGCATTTCTTACCATGACCGGCCGATAAATGGAAGACCTCATTCTGACATTGGTTTCCTCATCCTCCTCCGTGTTTCGGAAGGCATTTATGATGATGAAGGTAATGATGAGGGATGATGTCAAACGGCATTCGGTCATCTTAACTGGCCCAGCTGCCACATCCTCTGAAATTTAGGCGGACCCTGGTATTAAACCGGGATAACGCTAGATAGAATAAGAAGTATATTTTAATTTACTCTCGCCGGTTTCTTGTATATAATAAAAAGCAAATGGTTGACTGCCCACGAATACCCAGACTAACAGAAAGGTCACAGAAAAAAGTTACTAATTTTAACTTATAAGTATAATAAAAAAAAACTTAACAACCACAAAGGTTTTTGTTATACGACTATATATTTAATATTAAACTTTACTGCATGATATAAACAATAAATTTGTTTTACAGAAAGATTCCAGAAATTGTTAGATTTCAATATACACGATATATTTGAAAACTATCTCTTTGTTCTATTTCTATTCGAAATTCTATTTTCAATTAGAGATAGCGCCGCGCTTTTAGTCTTTTTGGTCCGCAGCCGAATTGGGCCAGCGCGTCCGGGTACCAGTACCTCTCTATAACATAAGATAATGCTGTCACATCAAGTGATGGTATTATTGTCGCATTTCGTTCTGTTTGTGCGAGTTCCCGGTGACCTAAACCCCTATTTAAAGCCCGGTAACGCATATGTAAGCCTTCTGGTGCAGCAGATGTCCATGAGCGCCGGTAGTCACTTATCGCCTGCTCGTTTGTCCTTTGTAACATAAAAAAAAATTACCCTAAGTTTCGGTGGAATTGCGATTACCTTGTCCTAATCATGGTTTTGCACAACGGGCAATGGAACGCGCCATCTTAGGAATCAGTTTGAGAGGACTGCGTAACACGGAGATCCCAACAAGGACGATAGTCACAGATATAGGAAACCGTGTTAAGAGCATCAAATGGCAATAGGCAGGATACTTTGCCATATCTGGTGATGGCAGGAGGAGTTAGAGCCTTAACAGAATGGCAATCACGAGGAATCAAAAGCCCCAAAGGCAGATCACCAGCCTGATGGGCCAACGACATCTGATTCATAGCAGTAACACGATGGAAGGCGCTAGCCCCGGATCGACAAACGTAAGGGTGAGGAAATCTATACCCAACAGTGGTTCAACATAGTTTCAGATCGTTTACCCCTTTTAGTGAACTCTACACCTGGGTTGCCGAAACGACAATCTTAATGTATGACATGGCAAAATGGTAAAGTCAAAGTTAAATTTTTTTATTCACATTGGCAATCACGTTATATTCAAAAACTTTCACCGCAGATCCTTTCTGCTGCCGTGTACAGGTTTTACAGCGCATGCAATAAATCGTATTCCGGTGGCTTCCGTGAAACCTGGTAATAAATTGTCTACCTTGTTTGAATTTGATATTTCAGTTTCGCGAAAAATATACAAGAATTCAGTTGCTAACGTGATTACGGTATTTTTAATTAACTTTCATAGCATGAAAAGGAATATTTTATATTTTGCCTACATACTCGTATAAATTTCCATTCATGTTACATGATCACGATGTTTTTTCATCTATTGATTGATTCTTCACATCAGTGAAGTTCGTATAAGGGATATTTCATACTTAAATCTATTACCCTAATTCGAATAAACTTTAACGGATCCCGACGACCGGCGACGACCCTCCAAAGTACATAGAATTCCCCAATTCTATGTACTTTGGAGGGTCGTGCATTTTAGAAAGAAGGCACTTCTTTATCATTGTATTGTTAGTGGTCATCTCGTCATATAAAAATACTAACTGTCACCCGCGACTTAGTTCGTATAAAAAGTAGATGAAATTTTAGCGTGATGATATACATATATAGCCTTTTATCGCCAATTTATCGCCTTCTTCGATAAATGAGCAATGTAACTGAATGAATATTTCAAATCGGAGCAGTAGTTCCTGAATTTAAAGCTTTCAAGCAAAAAATCAAACAAACTCTAAATATTGATGTATATATATCCCTCTCTATATATATCACAGACGGAAGTAAAAAAACACCTTTATCATTACTCCACGGCAAGGCAAGCAGCCGTGCCCCTGCATATTCAGCGAGCAGTTACATTTCATAAATTTAACATATTGTACCCACGCCACAGTCTAAATAGGACAGTTGATTTATGATGTTTCATGTATATTTTTCCTTAAATTTAAAAAAAAAATTAAAACTGAATTCGTTTCATATGATGAAGCAATTTTAGAATAGAATTAATGTGAATACTCTCTGGGGCATTCGTCGTACCCATCCACATAACTATTATGCGTAATTAATGCGTTTAACAACGAAGATTAGACAATATTCTAATTAAGACTAGTATTATATTCATGAGAAAATAACTAATATATACACACTAGATGTGCGCGCGACTTCGTCCGCCTAAATTAAGGTAAAATAAAATTGATTAAATTTAAGCGCGATGATATATGCCCTATAGCCTTCCTTGATGAATGGGCTATCTAATACTGAAAGAATTTCCAAATCAGACCAGAAGTTCCTGAGATTAGCGCGTTGAAGCAAACAAACTCTTCAGCTTTATGTATTAGAATAGATTTCTACAAAGTATATGATTATGAGATATTATGTTTTGTGAGGTATTGGATATAATATTATCTAGCTTTCGATCTCAATAGACCTTGAAAGTGTGACGTCACATGTTATTAGGCGGTGGGCATGCCCATCGTGCCCATCACGTTAGATCCGCGCCTGTATAACAACGTATTCCTCTCATACATAACATTAAAGTTTTTGGTAGATGACTGTCTAACATGACGGCTTTAAACCACGAACGTTAAACGGTTTAACCACGGAGTTTGTATAATTTACTTTCGCAATTTCGACGGTAATATTAAAACAACGTACAATTAGAGTCGTAAAGAAGATATGAGATTTTACCGTCTTTTTATGTACCGTGAACGAATCGCTGTTCAAATATATTACGCTGTTTGTTTCGCTTTTAGTAGAATATGAAGATTAAAATGAAATAAGAAGAAATTTAATTATAACGTTGTTGTTAGATTAGTTTCTGACTTTAACGATCTATTAATTTTTTTATCTAAGGAATAGCAAATAGGTATTTTTAGTATTCCTTAATATTGTTAAAATATTAGTCAGGATAAGGGACAACGAGGACATTAGGCTTGATTCATCAGATATGTCAGACTAATAATATATAGTCATTCAATAGCTAAGTGGGGTCGGAATCGAACCTGGTAGCTTATAGTATTAAGTTAATCTGACACCATCGAGTCCACGACGTAATTTGAGATTCATTACTTTTCACTAGAGTTGATAAATCAGCTTTGTTGGTTAGAAAGAGTTATTTTAAAAAACTTCCTCGCGATAAGATTTAATAACAATCTTGTTTCTAATGCAGGAGCTAGTTTTTGTCCTTGAAGACTATAAAGTACTACAAAACTTTGCAAAGCTACACAAAGTCCCCGGCCACACTACATGATCATTCAAATGAAGCTTTATCTGACTCCGGCATAATACGATAATATGAAACACGGAGGAGGTCGGATATCAAATATAAACCAGTGTTAGAATGGCTCACCCATCTATCACCCGGTCACAGCAAAAGCAACATAACCTAATGATCAACTCAAATGCCGACCACTGATTTTATCTACGTTTTAATTAATCAATTAAATTTAATAAAACAAAAGGCCAACGGGCAGGCGGTTCACCTTAGTGTCTACCGACGCCCATGGATAACTGCAACACCAGAGATCTCGCAGATGCGTTGCCCACCTTTGAGATATGAGTATGCTCTTTTCTTGAAGGTCCCTAAGTCGTATCTGTTCGGAAATACCGAAGCTGGCAACTGATTCCACGGATAAATTATGCAAGGCGAAAAGTTTCTAGAAGAGAACACAGTTGTGGACATTAAGACATCGAAGTAATGAGGATGGAATTTCAAATTTCAAATTTTCCGGGATGTCCTTTGGTGTCTTTGTAAGGTCCCAGACAAGCATATGGCCTGTCTGATTTTATACAACGAGTTTAACCTATGGACGCTTAAACAACCATGATTAGTCACAAACGCCGATCCCAATGAGTTCTGGTAAACCTACTCACCAGGAGGGACTCAAAACTATATGCGGATGATATTGTTTGCCTGTGGTTTTTAGTAGGGTGGAGGGATTTTCCCAATCTTCTCTATGTTTAACTTAATAAGGAAACTGCGTAGAAGTGTTACCTTATGTACTGTCTTTATAAATAGCATATGACAACAAACATCCAAGAGTCCAAGAGAACATTTTGCGCAATACTCGAGCCTCGAATCCTTGCATCCTGTAATGTATACTCTCCAAATAAGAACTCTTAATATGTGAGGTTTCGTTATTAGACCCTTAGAAAAACTCGAACGCGTAAGTAAATTACAGCATCCTGGATGCTGTAATTAACGACGTATTTTTTTTTAAATAAAATGTAAAAATATTTTATTTCGAGAAACTTCTATAAGTTCTTACAAATTGTGATAGCGCGTTGATGTCTTTTATAGGATACATTTTTTTTTTTAATTTAAGAAACATACCAATGCACATACATGCCTACCTAAGAAAAGCCGGCCTCGAATAAGGGAAAGAGGCAAGTACAAAAAAGATATCCTTATAGAAATGGAATTTGGAATCCCAACGGAGTGAGGATAGAATGGAATGAAATGGAAACGCCCACGTGCTTCAGTACGGCTTCAATTATTATTTTTACTTAAATAGCATCATGAATTCCTTGGTACAGTATGTAGTATCTCTTAGTCTGTATGCACTTGCGTTCAACTACACGGGACTATAATTCAATGCATAACAATGTGCTTTAGAATCATTTATGAGAAATCATGCACTTATTTCAAATGTTGGTTTGAGACAACTTGCGTAAGAAATTGGTGAAACGAAGGTGGTAATATAACACATGCATGCAACACCAAAATCATACTAAAAGTATTTACACACACAAACACGCTATAAAAACACGTAAGCCCTACGAAAACAATGGGCTGAGGTCTCGGGCGGTGCACTCTCGACTCGTCTGGATTACCTTGCAATGCCGTCGATCTTCCTTCACCCGTACAAACATACCTACGCACACTAACGTCACAACAGTACAAGTTACATTGTCAGTGATATTTTTTTCTACAGAAAAAGAAATTATACAGTTGAATAATTTAGATATACAGAATATTCTTTCGTAATCATTATTACTAGATCGAAATTCACCCACAAAACTTTTTGCGTAAAACGACATAAATAATGTATTAATTTACAGAAGAATAAAATTTGACAATTAATGTAACATACCTACGGTTGTCACGATTACGCTTTGACACCATCCAACACATGTGTAGGCCACCGCTACATAACGAGATAGCAATGATGCTGAAAAATAAAATACTGTTAAAAGTTGTCCTGTAATAACATATAAATTTTCTACAGGTCGAGCTCCAATTCAAGTTATTCATTTTCATATATATGTATATATGAAAATGAATGAATGATGAATGTTAAAAATAATATAAAGATTGTTAACCATCTTACATTAAATAGTAACAAAAGTTTAACATAATGTTTTAAAAAGTACCTGCGATCACGAATATGATACCCAGTATCAAATACACGAAGTACCAAAGGAACAATAAAACAATGGCCGAAATTATCACCAGGTATACATATATCCCAATCAGTGTTAGCGTTAATGCCACTCCCAACCAAAATATTACTATACTGTATCTGTAAAATATTCTCATCTTCGTGTACTCTTTCTGAAAAATAAACATTAAGAATTTTACTGTACTGAACCATGTGCGTATGTCATTGAATTTATATTTTTATTGGGATTTATTTGTAATTGACTGTAACTTAAATAATAATTAACTGCTGCGCGCCTAAAATGGCAAACTGTTGTTATCCTATTAATTTAAGACTAGTATTGTGCACAGTTTTTGCAATAAAAGACATATCTATCTATCTTACTGACTAGCCAAAAAAATCTTTAATTTGCGTTTTTGCAATCCGTAGCAAATAAAACTGAAGTGTCGGTATGTAAAATAGGAATAAGGTTTTTCAAGATGTTTTTTTAAAGTTAAAACTTGTTAGCTGCGTTGGGTGGCTATTTTTAGATATGAGCAAAACAATTGCACTCCCGAAACCCTCACCGTTTTTTTTAAATTTAAGCACCACAGGCATGAGGCCCGTGCCAATAGTTATATTACATTTAATTTTTTTTATCTTTTCTCTCCTATCTCTATTTGGCCTCTCTTCTCTCTATCATTAACTCTCCGTTTATAGTTCAACTTTTTTTTTAACATTTATAGGGGGACAAATATGAGAAGTGCAACAATAGCTCAACCGTCACCGTTACCGACACCTTCCATTCCAACGATCGCTTAGTGCACGCTGCCGGTACTCCCCGGCTGTTTTGTTGTGACTCACCTTGTGGGCACTTATAAGCAATATAATATGAAAAATGACATCTACAGTTATTATGCTTATAACTGTCGCAGGAAATATATAGAGCCAAATATCTTGGGGCCCAAAGTGTTCTTCTATATTTACCAATTTTTCAATTGTGTAAACCAACAGGCAGAAGTGCATTATCTGTAAATAAAATAGTGTATTTTAAAAGCGTATTGTATATATAAAACTGCATCTACAAAGGCCGGCAACGCATCTGTAAGCATTCTGATTGAGCAGCTGTCCATGGGCGCCGATTTCACTCAATAGAACCGCTAACAAAGTACTACAAAACTTTGCGAAGCTTGACAAAGTCCCCGGCCAAACTACATGATCATTGAAATAATCATTCAAATGAAGCTAAGCTATTGTCTAGCTCCGGCATAAAAAGATTATGCCGAAAAAAAAAGATTGTACTTACAAAAGAAAACAATTCGAGGTTTTGCCTGCCTGTTATGTTTTACGGGTATTGTTCGATGCGGCAAAACCAATTTTGTTGAAGCTTTCAGAGGCAGATAGATATTTATATATAGGCTTTCTTATTAATGACCAAAGAAATATTAACAAAAAAAATAATCTATTAAAATTTCAGCTAATTTGGCCCCGACAAAGTCGCGTGTAACAGCTAGTAATATATTAAAAAATCAAAGGAATGGAGTCAAGAACGAAGGAACCAGATTTAATTCCTTCCTTCTGTGTGTTGAGAAAAGCGAAGCTTCGAAGCAAGTCTTCAACACTTCTGGTGACTACTAAATCGTAGGAAAGTACCAATTATTTTTGGCTATTCAGTTCCTTGGTATTATTAAAGGCGGTTTATTTTATTATTTAAAAATAATTTATAAAATTAGCATACATACCAGTTTTAAATACGCCCATACCAGCAATCCAGGTCTGAGTGGAAAGCAGAATAAACACCTATTTGGTGCTGGAATCTCACACCTCATTTTTCCGAATTCGATTAATTTATTCAGTACCTTATTAAGCGAGCTTCTAAGTTATTAGGTAACCTAACAACAGTGTGCAATGACCCCATAAATATTAAAGATCTTTCATGTTTTAAATAAAATAAATTTACTTGGCAATCACATGAAAACACAATTTATCTCACAAGTAAAATATATTATATTCAATAAGACTGCCAAATCTTATATAAATATTTTATTTAAAATATAAAAGATTTTTAATATTGATATCGTTTTTTTTTGCTCAACTTGGTAGGTGCTCTGCCACGCTCCCTGATATATAACTGTATCAATTATGGTGACTGAAAAATAATATTGTCGCATTGTCGACTAAAGACGGCACTAACAGTGAATGCTAGTAAAAAGTTCTATCCCAATATAAAATAAATACCAAGAATTATGCCGGCAATCATAATCGATTTCTTATACGAAACGCGCGCAATTATAAATAATGTAATGTTTGTATCACTTCATTGGCATTTATTACCTCATTACAATAACAACAACCCTATTGTACACAAAACAGGGTTTAAAATTGTGTATTCGAAAGCAATTTTGGCATCCCCAAAATGCTACCGAGTCGGGCAATTAAAAAAATTTAAAACAAAAACCTTAAACTAAATGGAGTCGGTCGACGCTGTGAATGTTTTCAAGTTGTATTTAGGCGCGTTTAACATATGTTGAATTGCGTGATAAACACACCGACAGATTGCTATTTTAATCGTATATGCGTGGGTTGGCACAGATTAAAAATCAGTGGAGTTAACGTTCGGATATATTACTTCACCCTCCTGTTTGCTCTCCCTTTTATATATTCGACTATCGCTACAGAATTCTTAGTTAGTCGTAAAATATGTATGCTATGTACATACAACAAATTAGACCGAACCTTGCATGTCTATTAGTGCCTGATAAATTGCTTTTCTGTTCAAAAAATTAGGAATTAGCCTTATAACTTTCTAATACTAAAGGTACTTTACCTTGTACATATTTATGTTTGTAAAGTAAATCTGGAACTACTAAAGATAATAAAAAAAAGGAAAGAGGGAAAAGAAAAGAAGATATCTAACAATGGGTATGGGACCTTTAGCGCGTGGTGTGTTAATTAAAAAAAAATACTTAAAGAGAGTTGGAAAATTATGCAGGGATATACTTAACAACGATACATGACAAGAAAGATACGTAAAGAATACAAAACCATTAATTTACTATATTATTATACGTACTGTTAAAGGAATCTGAAGCAATCACTTTCCATGTTTTCTTAAAAGATGACAAATTCATACGAGTTGCGGAAAAATCTTAATATTCAAGAAATCCGAATGCGGAGCTAAGAAAATATATAAAATTGCATCTTTAAACGAGTTAAATATTGAACAAGAAACTATATGTTTACCTACAAACTACTTCACACAATGATTTTGTTTTATCTGTCTTATATTTATTCTATGCCACACAAGCCGCATAGTTCGCGCTCCAGTTTCCACTCGTTTGATATATGCCGACGGACTGGTATGTTCGTTAAAAAATACGTTATAGCCAAATTGTGGGGAATTTCTGTTTGAATTCCCGACAAATGAGACGAAATATCTGATAATATGTTTAATTAATTACGGAGAATGAAAAAAGTAAATTAACAGCCTGTTAATGGCCCACAATTGGGCAAGACTTCCTTGAACACGAGTGTTTGGAGCATACCTTACGTTCATTACCTTCTTCGATAATGTGCTACCAAAGTGTATTACATAGTTGACTAGAGGTTTGCATAAATTCATTAATTGCGTATTTCGTTTGCCTATATTCATAATAATCTGAAACTTAAGAATAAATAAAAGTAAAAATATATAATCCACTTTCGTGATACGTAAGCGTCTACACTCCACGTTTAATATAATTAACCCCAGAACACTAAAATAGAGAACACAGTTTAGCCCCATTTTAATGAGATATCTTGACTGATATATTCGCGTGTCAGGTCCTGTTTCGTTATCTTATGAAAAATTACATTATTTTTCAGAAAAATATCTCGTATATCGCATGCTTCTGACATCCTAGTTAATATTACACCGGAGCCAGACATAGCTCAATGTGTTTGTACATTTTTGTCCTTGAATTTCACAAAGTACTACAGAACTTTGTACAGTTACACAAAGTCCCCGGCCACACTACACGATCATTGAAGTGATCATTCAAATGAAGCTTAGTCTGGCTCCGGCATTATAAACTATCTGGCCTGGAAGACTAGGTTTGTGTGTTTTGACTAGAGCGTTGGCGCAGTTGGCAGTTACCCTGCCTTCTGCTCCGGGGACTATGAGTCGATTACCGCCTCGATTCTGAGTATATTATCTATATGTACAAAAAAAAAATTGCATATTCCTATAAGAAAGGCATTAGTTGTCTAACTTGCGTTTAGACGTCCTTATGTCATATAGTCTTATATATTTATTATTTTATGTGACAGCGACGGCGTTGCAACCGGATTAAAAGTTTTGATAAAAAATTTTGACAATTTCATATCGATCTTTTCTTAAGATATTGGAGTATAAAACAAAATCGCTACCCGTTCTTGCACGCTTGATACTTGATAGACTACGCAACTGATTTAAATGCGGTTTTATAAACAAATAGGGCGATTCAAGAAGAAGTGGATTGTACAAAATGGCTGAATTCACGCGAACCAAGCCGCGTTAATCAACTAGTATATTATATAAATAACACAGAATTTCTGTTGGAAATTACACAATTTATTACAATAGCCCAGCGACCGGCGTGGGGTCGCTATTTGCCTACCCACGCCTAATTTATGCTGAAATTCTTTGAATAAAGAAAGCGTTTGCAGAGATTAAATTAATTATGTTCAATACTAATAACTCCAGGGCCTGCGATGTGGGCGAGCTATTATGAGCTTTATCCGACACCCAAAAAAATGAGGTGGCAACCTCATTTTTTTAGGAATCTTTTATAGTGGAATATTAACAGTTAGCTTCCTTTGAGGAGGTCGTGGCCTAAACAGTGGTCGGCATTTGAGTTGATCCCTAGGTAAAGTAGCTCTGGCTGCGAGCGGTTGATAGATGGGGTGAGTGAAAGAAAATTTGTACCCTCGTTTAAATGTTGATGTCGTGACCTAGTCAGTTGACGGCATTTGAGTGGATCACTAGGTCAAGTAGCTTTTACTGCTACTGGGTGATAGATGGGTGATTCTAACACTGGTTTATATTTGATATCCCTTCCTCCTCCATGTTTCGGAAAGTACGTAAAACAGTGGGATCCGATTATTGTCACTTTGTGATATTAGTCGTAAAAACCCTTTTCCATTATGATAACTCAACAACAACGATAAAAATCTATCAAGAAACAGAACTAATGAATCTTAAACAGACATATAAATATGATACTTGCATTTTAATAGGAAAAATTTTAACTAAAAATATTCACTCACAAATAACATATACAACAAAGATTGATCACCATAAACGAATGACCAGACAGGCTAACAGCATATATATAAGAGCACCTAGAACGAACACCTACGGTAAAAAAAGCATTTTATATAAAAGAGCCCAACTATATAACAAATTACCTAATGTATCAAGGATGCTAAATCAAACTAATGTCTTTAAGAAGTTACTTAAGGATCACATTTTAAAGGTTTTTCCTTTATTTTAGTACTAAATAAAATATTGTACAAATAGCCAATATGCCTACATTTGCTTTTATTGTATTTTCATATTATATTTTCTCCATAAGTGATTGTAAATCTTTTGAGAAAATAAATTCTTAAACCGTATATCTAATATGTTCGAACCATATTCCTGTACAATGCAATACAAGAGGCTGGCCCGTTGGCGCAATAGGCAGTGACCCTGACTTCTGCTCCGGGAGTCGTGGGTTTGATTCTGTTGCCAATGAACTCCTTACGAAATCACCCGATATTCTAGCTAAAAGCCAAAGAATTCACGCAGACGAAGTTGCGGGCTCAACTAGTATTCACTACTTTGGCAATCGTAACCTCGTTCGCGCTTGAACTTTGCCTAATTCTTTTGGGATGCTCAATTTTTGCCCGAAAGAAAATACTTTTCTAACTTTCGAATTTTTTAGAACTAACCTGAATTATATATTAGATATTTAGGAGGAGGTCGTGGCCTAAGGTGACCCATTCTAACTTTTATTTGATATCCGACCTCCATGCTTCGGAAGGCACGTAAAACAGTGGGGCCCGATTAATGTCACATGTGAATACCATGATTAATCGTTAATCGTCTGACGTCATCACCGCAACCCCCATATTAGATTGTGGGGCTCCAGGGATAACGTCAGACGGCCATCGGTCATATTAAATCGCCCCACAGACATAACCTCTAACCCACGAATTTATTTATACTAAATTAGCCAATAATGAAGAAAATAAAGGCGTACAAGAGGAGCCGAGACCCTTTGTCTTGTTCAAATTTTGATAATAAAAAAAACCCTACCGGAACTTCCTTTACTGAGTTTGAACAACAGTTCCTTAAATGCCGCATTAATGGTTATTCTTCTTTAGTCTCCTTGTAATATAATAAAAATAATAATAATAAAGATTGTTATTCCTATAATTGTAATAGGAGAGACCTGCTGAAGAATGTTGGTGAGAAGAAGTCAACAAGCAACATCGCTACTCTCTTTGCACTCTCATCACACTAAGCTTACCACACAACCTTCTAGAAAACATTTAAAAAAGGATACCAAAGCGACTGGCCCTGATCGGACGAAAGTGAGACAACTCAATAGGCTTTTTATAAAGTACGAATTTTTGAAGACAATACTGTCTAACAATGAAATTTATGCTATTATGGTATTTATGGTAATGTGTCAAACTTTTTTTTATTTCAGCCTTCATCAACCTATCTCCTCTATTTTGTCGTCAATTAACATGATATTGGCGGAATACATACTACCCTGTAGGCATAGATAAAGAGCATTAAACCAAAAATGTAATTGAATTGTCTATACTTATATCTTACGTAAACAAATCACTGTTCCTAAAAATATACACGTTACAACATCAAGACGTAAAAGTATCAAGTGTATAGTGTCTCTTTAGACATCACTTGGCAACAGGTCGACTGACCGATAGGTTATCAACGTTTTTTAGATAAAATACCCAGCTTGCATGCTAATTAATTTTGGCAATCAGTATATTTAAAAAACCTACATTGATCCGCCTGTACTCGTCTTGCACGATAAAAAAAACTCCTAACCGTGAATGTTTTTATGCATATTTAGCTTTCATCTATTTAGGACAGGTTTCTTTTTAGAGTTCCGTAGTACTACAAAGAACCCTTATAATTTCGCTATGTCCGCTCGTTCATCTGCTCGTAAGGTGGTCTCCCCCCCAACATTTCCAAACTATCTGACGTAGAGACTTGAAATTTTCCATGTTCAAAGAACATGGTAAAAACTCATTAGGAAAATTATTTTGAACGAAATCGGACAACAACTTTTGAAGTTACTTAACAAATACGTTTATAGCGTACCAGATACGGAACCCTTCTATATAAGCGTGTCCTGACAAGCTCTTGGCCATTTTTATTTATATTAGCCAATGTTAGAGGTACGAGAAAGAGAGAGATAGTCGAAAAGAGATGGCGCGTCGATTTGGATACCTTTGCTTGGGGAAGTTGTGGATGAGATTGGCCCAGGAAAGAGGAAAATGGATCGAGAAAATTCGATTTATATTATCTTAATGTTATCCGATATTTGCCGATCGGCTCGATCCTCTGGCATTGCGGAGAGATGTGGGTTCACGCTGCATCTTTTACGGCATGTATCATGGGGAGTGTTCCGAGGAATTGTTCGAAATAGTACCGGCGCGAAAAACGCGGGCCGTACAAAGATGAAATTTGACAATGAAGTAGTTTATAGTATGATTTTACTACAGGGCCAGATTTGTCGTGAGATTGTAGAGATTGTGGAGGTTCCGGAGATAACGTCCCCATAACTCCGACAATCTCTACAGTGTAATATAAATCACTCAGTGACATTGATCGGAAGCCACTATTTTACATGACTCCCGAAACACGAAGGTCAGGGGTTTTTTTTAAGCCAGTCTTACCTTTTTTCACCCGCCGAGGTAAGAAATTCTTAACCTAGAGATAGCCTCAAATGCCACCACTATTTAAGCTAGGACATATTTTTTCTTGTTACGTGTTGAATTTATTTATTAAAATAAAGGCGTTGTGAGAATAATTTCTGTGCCATCAAATATTTGGAGAAGCAGTAAAACGTGGCTCTGAGTGAGTAATAAAATTTCATACGTACCATTTCACATATTCTATTCCAAATTGCTTCTATATGACATCACATCGGAATGCTAAGTCACTTAGCAATATGACTTTACCGGTAGAGTGAAAAGTAGGTACCTAAAACTACAGGAAATATTCTGGATCACCTGGCGAGAATCTTAATGAAATTAATAGTAGATTATTCGATCCGATCTCAAAGTGAATCATTAATGCGCGCGTATTATGTTCGTTTATAATACTTAACAGGAGTGCATTAATCACTCACTTCAGCAAGTTGCTTAATCTACTTTACTTGCAACTATATCGCTGTCTATTTACATTTTTTTTTCTCGCTACATATGTAGTATCAAATTTATAGAGTGGTATAAAATGCGCGTCATTTCTTTTGTTTTTATTTTAATTTACTAACAGTATCTTCTTGTTCCAATGCATACATTTTATATGAAACTTAATGGGAGACATTAAACGTTTTTGAGTAATTTATATGAAAATAAAAAACAGTGCAGTAATGAAATTTCGTACAAACTTGCTGCACTATTTTCATGTTTAGCAGAAAAGGCGTCCTCTGTGATCGATTATGTAGTGATTAATTATAACATTACTGCTTACTTGGAAGAAAATGTAATTTACAGAATTTTTTGGAATCTATAAGTCGGTAAAGGTTCTTTTCCTGGAAGTATAGCTATATTCAACTAGAAGAAGGTAAAACTCTTGTATATTGTTTTGTCCAAAAATATCTTTGTTCACATTTAACGTAGATTTTACAATCTGCAATAGTATCAAGAAATATTCATAGTATATAAAACATACAGGATGAAATATCTTTGTTAACATTATTTGATGTTTCGCAACGTTAAATATAAAGTAATAAAAAAGTATTTGTACCTGGAAATTGTTACAAATTAACAACTGTGTTTCAAAGTCCTTGATCACGTTTCGTGCTCGGGGGTACCATAGTATATAAAAATCAGTAATTCAAATTAAATCAATGGAATAATCAGCCGAAAAATACTGCAATCGCTTTTAGAATTTTTAGGCTGCTAATTCTGCTAGTAGAAACATTTTTTTATGAATAACATAAATAAATCAATAAAACATAAAATCTTTTATACACTGAGATATAAATAACAAATAAAAATATACAGGACCATATGAAACACGGACGTCTGTTTTTAAGGTAGACAACTTAATGCCTGTCTTATACGTTTATTGGATTGTTAATTGAGTCCACTAGATGTTCAGCACTTTAGTATGTAATAATTATTTTTGAAAAATACATGTGAGTAGTACACAAATTAAGAAGTAAGCAGACTGACTTAAAATTTTAAAGACTGAGTTGGTTTCCTTATTGGAAGGTGAACAAGGTAAATCAGGTATTTTAGAGTCTTCGTGAATTAATTATTTGATTATTATCTCTTGGACTATATAGACAACTACCTGTACCACACACACACACACACGCACGCACGCACGCACGCACGCACGCACGCACGCACGCACGCACGCACGCACGCACGCACGCATTCGGTTAGTCTACTATTTAAACCGGGAAAAATTAAACTAATACAAAATTGCTTGGATCTTTGGTCATGATTTCACTCAACACCATCAACATGAAACAGATCACACATACAGAATTTTTTTTTCTGCAAATAAAATAAAATTCATATCATAATTTTATTATAAACTGGCTATTGTGACCAACCCAGCTTATAGTGTTACTATTACGGTCCTGCTCTTTCATAGCACTACATTCCTAGAATATCCTAGTCGTTTGGTCACTTAAGCATTGAATTATATTTATGAATATTTTCACGCAGTATTCAATTCTTTTTTATTATTTTATAAGGGGCAAAAGAGGAGGCGGTACGTGACTACCGGTGCCAGTAGACATCCGCACCACCAGAGATCACAAAGATGCGTTGCCAGCCTTTAAAGAGGGGTGTAGGCCAGAAACTCTCACCAACCGAACGAAACGCTACCTGTAAATTAACCCTATTGTTTTATCTTAAGTAACACATTTTTTTCAATTTTAGTTGGACGGTGCCGATGAATGCGACGGAGGGAATTCACGCTCAGCAGTTCTGGTGGAGGTAGAAGCTGAAGAGATTTGTACGGCGGCACCACTAGTAGCAGTATCTCCGAGGCACACCCCTCAGAAACCAGTCTACACTTACGGCCAGGCTGAATGTAGGCATCTCTGTGAAACCAGTTCTGCTGTCACTGGAACTGCCGTTATACAGCCCAATGGTGCTGGTGAGTGTTTCGACTACTTAAACCACCAAGTAATTTTTAATGAAAATTTCAGTCGCCAGATTACGAAGTTTGTAATAAGGTTGACGATTTGTAGACATACTGATGGAATGCAGAACAGTTCAAAGAGATATAAAGTCTCTGATGAGCTCTATTAAACTAAATGGTCTCGATATAGGCATATTTCCGACTGTGTTGGCCAACCCTACAGATAAAGTGTCATTTCCAATACATGACTTAGTTTTAATCGTAGTTCTTAGAAGTTAGATGTTAATTGGGTTACGGTGGGAATACCATCTATTCCAAAGGGCAAAAGTCCTGAAAATTGTAGACTAGAAAATTTTATGTTGATTTTATCCTGTAGGTCTCTTGTATTGTTATACTCACAAATTTTAATTCATGTTCTGATCGAAGTTTTTTCAACAGTCGTTCTGTCTGATTCTCGTACCATGAGGTCCTCAGAACAAACCACAATCAAAACAAAGACGACCTGCGAACAGGTAGCCCAGTGCGTTTTTTTCTATATAAATTATATTCAATCAAATATACTTAGATAAATTAGCGTTCGTGTTTTACAGATAGGACAGCAGAAGAATCCGAGAATAAAGATTGTCAGACAGCCTAGTATAGAGGAAGATGCAATGTTTATAAGGAAAACTATAGAAGAGATAGAAAGGGGTAGTTCCAGTCGCTATAAAGAATCAGTGGCTACTACTAAACCCAGTAGTTACAAGCAAGAAGTTGTTTATGAGAAGTCACCTTCAAGTAGTAAAAGTTCAAGTATGAAAAATTTAAAACAATTAGACAATATAAAAGAGATTAAAAACGGTAAAGAAAGCAATGATGATGTTAAAGATGAGAGTAAACGTAAGGATATTGATAAAGGTAACGGAAAAAAGAAGACAAAATCGCGAGCAAGACTTGAAAGGGAACAATCGAAGCCTTCAGAAAGTGATTCGGAACCTGAAGTAGACACAGTGACAGTGGAAATACCGAGACGAAGGAAACGACCTAGGAGGCCATCTGAAAAACCTAGAACACCACCCGCCTCTATCCATTCTGACTCCGATGAAGAGGTTAGCATTGATTGAATAAAATTGTCGATAAAGAGATTAGTAGGACATAACTAGCTATTGCATTTCGTAATTTGGTCTTGCCAGGAATAAAACTCGACTTGCGAAGTAATCAGAGAAACAGTAGTGTAACTTTTGCGAAACAGTTTTAACATTCACAGATATAAAATAAAATGGCCTCCGTGTTTAGGAAGGCACGTAAAACAGTGGGACCCGATTAATGTCACTTTGTGATATTAAATGTAAGGTTGTAGAGATCGTGGGGGTGCCGAGGATGACGTCAGATGGCAAGCGGTCGTCTTAACTCGCCCCGTAGCCAAATCCTCTGCAATCTAAGCGGACCCTAGTACTTAACCGGGATAACGCTAGGAAGGATATAAATCGATTATACTTTAATACATAGGTCGATATATATATACATAAATGAAGCCTTTATTGGCTTTAATTCACTGCTTTCATACTTACATTGTCCCAAAAACAGGTGTTGAGGGAGACCCACTCTTAACAACTCCCTAACTAATTTACATCTAGTTTCAAACCTTTTACAATTAACTGCACATAATATAACGCAAGTCACCAGTAGACTGTATCGCATAGTGGTTACAAAAATAATGAAGTCGGACCTCTTTCAAATGTCAATGTCAGCTGATACTATTTGCGAAACAATTGTAGGCGCAAACGCACTGTGTAACGTACATTGCGTTACTTGTACGAACGTCAAAGGACGTAACTTGGAGAGATCTGTAATACTTCTTTCTTTCTTTTATGAACCAAAATTAGCAAAAGTAAAGTTGAAAAGAGAAACGATTTTTTTTATTTAACTCAAATTTGTTCCAAGAGTGGATACCTTAATGCCTGTTTTAGATAGCAACCTGATATACGCTTAAATTACTTGTAAAAATATAAAATTATATACTTATATTCGTAAAACATCCAGACTCGAGAAGGAATCGAACCCACAACCTTCTGCGACTATAAAATAGTCACGTTACCATGTTGGTTAGCTCATTTGTAAGGTCAAATCACTTGTTTGTTTTCATCAATTATTTATAATTACATAACTCTTTGAAAACCCGCAATGGATTGCAAGCTTGGTAGATATTATCGTGCTAAAATGTTGTACAGTAACAACATAATATAAGGAAAAGCATTACATTTAACTTTTAAATACAATATGTTACGCAAATGTAACATACTTGTTGGTTATTTTAACTTTGTTTATAATAGTAAAGTTATAGCGTTAAAAATATACTTATGAGTGAAATCTAATATACAAAATTCTTGTGTCACGTGGTGAGTTGCCAAACTCCTCCGAAACGGCTCTACCGATTTTCATGAAACTTTGCGTGCGTATTGGCTAGGGTTGAGAGTCGTTCAACATCTATTTTTCATACTCCTAATTGATAAGGGTGGTCCAAGCGGACAAAGTCGCGGGGCGCAGCTAGTAAATCTATATATATAAATTGACTGTACCAGTTTTTGTCACTGTACTCCTCCTAAAATACTGAACCGGTGTGGATAAAAATTTGTGTGTATATACCAAGGGGTTCGCAGATGATTTGCAGCGAGATTGGACCCGGGAGATGGCGTTGCTGTCGGTATGTAACTTGAATTAAGTAATACAAATATTATAGGACAATAGTAAGTAACCCAACGTTCGGGCAGGACCATGTCTGCCGAGTCCGAATCAAGGAAAAATTATAGTGCATTAAAGAAATATAAATAAATATATATTTTTATTTGTCACTATTAACCGTCTTTTTGATGATTTTACGCCTGGAGTTTGCTCATTAAATATCGCGTAACGTTCGAATTTAATCCCTACTAATTTTCATACCCCGGACTTAAATATTGATTCATAAATATATAAATACATTCAGGACTATGTGACACACGGACGTCTGTTCCTAAGGTAGACAACTTAATGCTTGTGTTATCGGTAACAGATGCCTGTTATACACAAATATTTTTTTTGTAACTATATAAATACATACATATAGATAATACACCCAGACTCGAGGTGGGAATCGAACCCACGACCCCCAGAGCGGAAGGCAGGGTCACTGCCCACTGCGCCAACGGGCCAGTCAGTAAGTATATGCTCTTGACCCTCCCGTACCCTTTGTCACACACAATTATGGTCACCTCCTTCTCACCCCTTAACGTGTGACGTAATTTATCGATGACCCCCTACCAGTAAATTTTGTTATTACTTAATAGGACCGTGGAAGAGCTACTTAACCTACTGATCGACTCAAATACCGACCACTGATTAGGCCAGGACCTCCTCTTTCATAGAAAATAACACTTGTGGATTTTAGAGTGTCAATGTTACCATATAGAGCAAATGTGATTCAAGTGGCTCATGGATGTACTCAATTCTTTGTCATTCATGTAAAAACTGTAATAAAGTACTGTATCTAGATTAATCTAAAGTCATATTTATGAATTATATATATTTACTAGCTGCGTCCCGCGACTCCGTCTGCGTGGGCCACCCTTATCACTTAGGAGTATGAAAAATAGCTAGTAGCCGATTCTCAGACCTATTGAATATGCGTATAAAATTTCATAAAAATCGGTCTAGCCGTTACGGAGGAGTACGGTAACTAACACTGCGACACGAGAATTTTTTATGTAGAAAATGTTGCTCTTGTGCTATGGTTTTGTATGTTATTGAACTAAATAAATTTCATTTCATTAATGTGCCTTTTGTAACTTAGTAATTTTTGTTCCAGGTCAATTATATACACGTGCAAAACTAAGCCATATTTTTAAGGTAAGAAACATTTTTGTTTATCGCCCATTCTCGGTGTGGAATCTGATGTATGGGTATTTTTTTTAATTCAACAAAAGAGAAATACGAATCGCGTGCCAGCTGGGGAATAAAATATTTATAAAATAACATTAAATGTGACTTAACACGCCATCCGTGTACGTTGTTATAAACAAAGTAGTAAAAGTCGTAGTTTTTGTTACATACTTCGGCACGAAGAAATTGGAAGTACCTTTCGCGGGATTTACTCTATGTTTTCTATATGAAAACGCCACAATCAAAATATGACTTGCATTATTAAAAAGTTGAGTACATGGACGCAAAATATTTTCCTAATAAAAAGTACCTTATGACAAAGTAACTTTAACAAATAGAAAAATAAAGGTAAACCGTCACTCAGTAAAGTATTAAAACTTTAGTTTATAAAAAGTTTTTTCTTTTTAATATATATAAAGGGTCAAACGAGCAGCCGGTACTCTTAAGTGACTACCAACGCCCATGGACAACTGCAACACCAGGAGAATCGCAGATGCGTTACCAGCCTTTGAGAAATGAGTATGCTCTTTTCTTGAAGGTCCCTACCCTAAGTCGTATCCGTTCGGAAACACAGACACTGGTAATTGATTCCACAGAGGAATTGACAGACAGAAGTCTTTTGCCGAAATTTACTAATTCAAATTTCAAGTTACGTTACCTTTGCAAAGCATTTCACGCGTCGGTTATCTTTTCGTTTATACATTAAATCCAATTCTGGAAACGAGTGGAGTGGAGTGGCCGCCATATTTTTGAGTTGTCGAATACTTAGCGAATTCCAATTAGATATTAAATCGAAGTTTACTCATCAGAAATAAGCGGGTTTCCGGAAGTTTCATGAGCACCCATCGTAACTTGAACATTATTGCCGTGAAACTCCGTTAACAGGCGTGAACGGTTCACGCCAGTTCCCCGATCAAAGTCGGAATTTTGTCCCGCGACAAAGGGTTCGCGCCTCTTTCGACATTGTTAAAATCGATACCTCCCACGTAAGTTATTGTAACCCCAAATTCGCAACTTCACAGTAGAGCGTTACAATCATGTAAACTGTAATAAAATCGTCATTATATAACACATTTGTGTATACAATTATATATTCAATAATGACGTTTACATTATTGTATAAAATAATATATTAAAAAGTGACTGGTATATTACAATTTTGTTGTTTGTAACGCTCTACTTTAAAGCTGGGAATTTGGGGTTACAACAACTTATTTGGAGGTGTCGAAATACTTTCTCAGCACTACACTGACTTTCCGATGTGCCTCAACGCACGTTTCGCTTCGACATCGAAGCATCATCAGGAGATAGACTCGGTTAGGATTAGATCGGATCGATTAGGATAGGTTATTCGTGAACCTTTGTAGAGAGATAGATTTCCAAGTTCCCGCCAAATCTGTTATAGCAGCAACTTGTTTTTTTGTTGGTGTCAATACTAAACGATACATGTCACATTTTTAATATAGTTCGAAAATTATTTTCAATATTTACAATGCTTTCTTATATAATCTAATATTATATTTTCTGCTATTTTAATATTATTTAATAAAAAAGAACCTAGATCACATTAATCGATTCATTTTATTTTAGTTTTTTTTATTATTTTACTCCATTGATCTGGGTTCTTGAACGCAATTGAACTAAATTGATTTTTTTCCAACATAGTATTCGTAAAAATGCTATTTTTATTTGGCTTTGTTTTGTAAATAAGCAAGTAAGTACACGATTATATTGATAATAAATCTTACTGGCGTTTTATACACAAAATGTGCTTATAGATTAATAAGCAATAATTGTTTTTCACTGGTTTGTTTTGATTCCAAAAATAGCATAGAGAGGTATTAAAAGCGGTATAAAACATTGTGACGTGCCGTGCGCGATCTATAAAACTAAAAGTAATTTATTTCTGTTCTATATAAATATCCTGAGGTGAATTGTTTCGTGTGTAGATAATTAGTGTATGTTCAATACAATTTAGTGGATAAACCGTTATCATAACATTTATGAAGGACATCCAAAAACTGGTGTCGGAGTTCAAAAACTTAGATTGTTTTTGCTGTTACTTTATGTTAAAATTTAATGTTATTTAATTACTATAGCTAATTCCTACATTATGTCACGTAATCTTAAGTAAATATACTTTATTTCTTGCATTATAAAAGTTAGCCCAGTCCTAGACAATTTTGCATTTTCTGGACTGTTTAACATAATACAAGAACATTTTGTTTCAGTGCATTCGTTTAATATACTTTTATCATTATCGTATACTTAGTAAAATTTGAAAATCCTTTTTTTACTCAAAATTCATAAAAATAAATATATTAGTTTAGTTTGTATCCAACAAATATTGTTTTGGATAAGTCAATGATAATATAAAGGTTACATAAATAAAATTTTTACAACATAAGTTCAAACTCTTGACTAAAAGTTCAGGCATGGCAGTCCTTGTGAGCAACATGTGCTTGGATACCAATAAGAAAAACCATATTTATATGAGCACTCATATGATTAAATAATTATAATTTGTTGGACATTATAATAATCCAATTCTTTACCATATTTTGTATATTACTTGCAGACACTGGAATTATCAGTATGGCAGAAGAGCCAGCTAAAGATGAAGGCTCTAGTTTGCAAGGTTTTGATCAGTCTGATGGAAATGGTATTCAATCAGATGACCAGGATGGGGAAATGATGAATATGTTTGCCAGTGTTTGGGTTAAAGTTGAGGTGGTTGAAGAAGATGAAGGGAATTCTGCCAAGCAAAAAAAGTATGTTGTATCTTTTAAAATTATATTAAATAGTCCAATGTAACTGAATGAGTTTGATACCAGAAGCATTATTAGTAAGAAAAAAATTGCCTATTATCTTCATGTATTAGTTGTGAGATACTGAGGATACTTTTATGATTAAAATGTATGCTAATTTAGAAAAAAGCTATGCTATTTTCTTAAAACAGACAACAAACATTCACACCAGCACTAGATGTCTTTAAGATAAAAAAATTTCAAATAATTTTATAATTAAAATGTTCCAGTGTTGGTAAAGACTTCTATATGAAACATCATTTTTCAAAAAAGATTTTCTCTATTTCAGAAAATCATCAAAGATTAAAAGTAAAAAAAGCAATAAGAAAAAACATAAGAAGAGCACAAGAAACAATGTATATAATTGTAGTGATTGTGACTATACAACATCATATAAAAACTGCTTAGAAGCACATGTTGCAAGTCATAATGAATTCAAACCATACTCCTGTGACCAATGTAAGTACACTACAAAGTACTCAACAGCTTTACAACGTCACATTACTATAAAACATACTCCAAGAGAACCCCGGGTCCTCACAGAAGAAGAAAAGCTTACATTACCACTACATAAGTGTGGGGAATGTGATTATACATCTTATTTTAAGTGGAACCTTAATGCTCATAAAAGGAAGCATAAGTCTGAAAAGCAGTTTAAATGTCGAACTTGTGACTATGCCACTGCATATAGACATAATTTCCTAAAACACAGTAAGGTTCACAATGAAATTACATTTTATAAATGTGATAAATGCCCATTTGTTACTAAATTTGAAGGCCACATCACTAGACATCTTGCTAAAATTCACAATGAAGTAACTGAGAAGGCAAACAAATGCGATATGTGCGATTTCTCTACTATGGTGCGATGGAGATTAAATATACATAAGCAAAGAAGCAGACAAGAGCAACCGTTGAAATGTGCATACTGTGATTTTGTAACATTTTATATGTGTGAAAGTAAAAAACATAAAGTTACACACTATAATAAGATTTATGGAAGTGGTATGTTTAATAATAAAGGGCAGGGTGTTGTCCCAAATACACCAGATCTAGTTGAAAATGTTCCACAGGTCCTGAAACCTGCACCAAACTTAGTTAAGAATGCACCTGTGTATGTGCCAATTGCACCAGCTATTCAACAACCCGGGCAAGAGATGGAAGTAAAGTCAGATTACGCAATTCGTGAATCTGTAGAAACTCAAAAACAAAGTCAATATACTTTAGATCCAAATTGTTTGGACTGGAATAGTATTCAAGTTTTAGAGTCAGAAGATAAAGAGCGTCCTTTCTTATGTCACATGTGTAACTACACATCAAAATTCAAGGCTGCTGTTCAACGTCACTTCCAAAGACACCACACTGGTAGTCAAAATAGACCATACAAATGTGTTAATTGTGATTTTTCAACCAAAACTAAAGATCAGATAGCATTACATAATAAGAGAAGTCTGTCTGATAAGATATTGTTTTGCAGTATCTGCAATTTTACAACAAACTATAAGTGCCAATTTGCTATGCATCAAAAATGTCATTATGCCTACAAATGCACCATATGCTCGTACTCATGTAGGCATAAGTATGAATTACACAAACATTTTACATCCATGCATATGGGTAATGGATTAAAATGCAGTTACTGTGATTATAAAGCATCTAGAAAAGAAAGTCTGTTGTGTCACGAAACAATACATACAGGAAATAAACCCTTTAAATGTTCCTACTGTCCATATAGCTCAGTAAGGAAATCATTACTCGATAATCATATTAAACGGTACCATAGTGAGATAAAAAAAGATATAACTATTGTTAGTGAGGATAAAATTGAATCATTGAAAGTTCCTCTTCCACAATTGATTAATAGTTTTAAGGAAGAGATTGATCCAAAACTGTTGGGAACTTTAGAAGAGATTCGGGATCAAATGGTTAAGAAAAGTGAGTTACCTCGTCAGTAGTCATTATCATTATAAAATATTACATGAGTTAAGATGTCACAATGATCCATTATATGGAAAATAAACTATTTCAGTCCTGTTATGATCCATTTTCAGTGTCATTTTATATATTGTAAAAACTAATTTTTTAAGTGTTATAAAGTATATGTAAAGTGCTCACAGCCAAAAGCGCTTATTCAAGTGATAACACGAGAAGCATTGGAAACTGAAGGATTGAAGTATATTATGTAAGAATGATTGATAGAATGTAACAAGTTTTTAGTAAAGATGTTCATTGTAGATACCTAAAAATAATAATTAAATAATGTTAAGGTAGTGGAATTACTAGCTAGCATTATGAAAACATGTTAAAGAAAATTAATCTGATTGTAAAGATAAAAATTATGTCTTTGTGACTTACAATATTATTTACCAATTTATTTGAGAATTAATTATTAGTTATATCTAACTGTACATATTATTTTAAATAAAAAATGTGATTATTCTGTCATAATATTATTGCATTTATATCATTGTTAATTGTGGGAGAAGGAGTATTGATATTTTAAAATTTAATATTGTAATGAAACCATGTTAAATGTTAAGTACCTCTTAGTCTAATTACTACAGATATATGCTAGACTTTTTATTGATGCATTTGCTGATTGCTAGCTATTTTTCATTGGCATCGTAATTCATACTTACCGAGTATGCATCGATTGAAGCTGATATTGTTTCGGGGACAAATAATTTAAATATGATTTTTTATCAACCAATTCTAAAATGAAGGAGGTTCTCAATTCAACTGTATTTTTTAAGTATGTTACCACAGACTTTTCATCTGGGTGAACCGATTTTAATGGTTCTGTTAATTTGAGCCTGTTCTGAAAATTCAGTTTTTGGCAAAAAATCTAACATAATTAACCTTTCATTATGTTAGATTGACTTAGTGTTAAAAAAAAACAATTATTAAAATTTCTGATGGTTTCATCTAAGAAACAATAACAACTATTATAGTTTCGAATGAAATATAGTTTTATATTATATTTTAGTATCTATTACTTTAAATTTTATGAAATAACCCATATAAAATATTTTGATTGTTCCCGATGCAAAAGAAAGCAAGATGAACAAACTGGATGTAATATTTTAATTTTTAGTATGTAAATAAATATTTTTGGAATGTATTTGCTTTTGTTTTTACAACGGAATCCAAATCACGAAGAATCCCGACTTTTAAATGGTAGGTATCGGTGCGAATTAGTTCTTGGTCACGAATTTATATCGTACGCGATCGTACGAATTGGTCGCACACATTGAATACGTTCTTCTGCGATGATATTTTTAAAATTCGTTCTTTCTAAATTCTGTCTTGTGTGCACTAGAACGAGATAGATTATTGCGAATATTTTCTAAGAGTTAGGCTTTTAAAATGGTCCATTTTTTGTAACTACGATATTTGGGATGTTTATAACTGGCGTGAACTCCAAATGACCACCCGTCCACATCTTTCTATTATATTCTATAAAAGGATCTTTAGTCCTTCAAGGAAGCCTTTAATTTGTTGTGTAAATACTTTCTTATTCATATTCTTAATAGTCTCGGTCTCTATGAAGGTCCGGCCTTTTGGCCGCGCACATGGTAGTCCTTCCAATAGGGTTCCCAAACGAGTTAGATGTAGAGATTTGAATTTTCCATGATTATATATGCCTGCTAAAAGCTCAAAAGGGAAATTATTTTGTACGAAATCGGACAACAACTTTGGAAGTTATTTAACTAATAACTTTGTCGCATATCAGGTACGGTACCCTATTTTATAAAAGCGTGTCTTGAAACGTTCTTGGTCACTTTTTAAACAATACAATCAATAGGTATAAGTTTTGTAGAAACCATAATGAAAAACTTTGCATGTTTGTGGAGTATTATAAAATATTTTAATTCAAATATGTATATGGAACATACTCTTTGATTAAATAGATTTTCCGCTAAAGGCCATAGGACGATAAGGTTAGTTAATCGGCCCCAAAAGAATATTTCGTTCATATTTTTAGGGTATGTTGGTACTAGTGAGATATTTTGATTCTGTAAATTTCAGATTTCTATTTAATGAACTAGAATGAAATCTCTATTTCATTCTAGTTCATTTTATTATTTTTTTGACTGGTAACAATATTTGTAAATATCCTTCTGGGGCCAATGGCCTTTCTGAATCAATTTTTAGGACGGTAAAAAGAATGCCTTAAAATGTCATACTCCCAAATAATATAACGACATGTGGACAACACATTGCGTATATTACGTAAAAAAAATATTTAATAAAATTATACTGTCTATTGAATAGAAATAACTAAAGAGGTGACCGTATGTTACGATTTAGTTATTTGTAATGCCCTACTGTAAAGCTGGGAATCTTGAGTTACAACTTACGTGGGAGGTTTCGATATAGGCATAGATGAATACAACCAAATAATTTTAAATTTTATTTTTTCCTTAATCTAGTTTATTTTTATGACATTATGCATTCAGTTCTGATCAGTTATAATTTATGACATTTTCCATTTTCAAATTTAATTGATTCAATTTAACTGTACTGACATTTAATTTCATTTTATTATTGTATTGTATAATGACTTTTATTTTTTTACTATAAAATCAAACTATTTTAATCTGTACATTTAGTGTATTAAGTGACTGATGTAAATTATAATTTTTAAGCATGTTGTGATGACCTATAATTAGTTGGACATATTTGTAATAATTCTCTTTTTCTAATTGTATCTTATGACTTTTTATATGTACCTACTAAGCGTGACAAGACACGCATAGAAGGGCTCCGTATCTGATACGCTATAAACGTATTTGTTAAATAACTTCAAAAGTTAAAAGAATAATTTTCCTAAAGAGTTTTTAGCATGTTATATCAAAATGGAAAATTTCAAGTCTCTACGTCTAATAGTTTGGAAATGATAGAGGGGGGGCCACCTTACAGGCAGACAGACGGAGGGACAGACAGAGCGAAATTATAAGGGTTCCTTGTGGTACTATGGAACCCTAAAAAGTATACAGTGTTACAAAATGTATGTTATCTTTAAAACAGTTCAAAGAATGGCTGCTACTCAGTTGAACGTCAGAGTGACATGAGATATCACTCCAATAATACCCTTACGACAGTAACAGTTAAGTTATCGTATAACGTATATGTTGGGTTTCAAATTAAAGTTTTTTATCTATACGCCTTTCTCTTTTTCTAATAGATCTTTCCAGAAATAAGGGAGGCGAACGAAACAAAACAATCGATTCAGCTGTTTTCGAGTTTTAGCGAGACCAATGAACAATGACCGATTTTTCTATATATAAACCAGCGGACCCGGCAGACGTTGTCCTGTTCGAACTTAAAAATCGATAAAATGATAACCTACATACCGACTGTAACGCCATCTGCCGGGCTGATTTGTGAATCTAAACCATCCAGGGTGCTACCCAAACGCAGACAAAAAAAAATCGTTCCAATCGGTCCGGCCGTTTAAGAGTTCAGTGACATACACACGTACAGTAGAATGATTTTCACATTGTTATTTTTTTTATTTTCTTGTAAATTCTAAAACTAATGTACTAGAAGAAACTGATATAAAAGCGAGAGGTCACCTATTACGAAACATCGAAAACCGCGGGAATATGAAATTTGGCAAGACGGTAGTTTATAAGTTAGTAGAGATCCGTTAAGAACGGACTCCTCCATATAGCCAGATTGAGGAGTTCTAAGGTCTCTCGCAAGTTAACGCATACCAGTTCGCGGGAAACAGCTAGTTCCTATATATTTACAACATTTTCATAAAATTATTAAAACATATAGACGCTTACATTAAAATAGATGGTTTATATAAATTACGTCGCAAGCATTTGTAGGTGAAAACCGTTCTTTATAAACAGGCAGTGAAAGCAACACGCTAATCTAAAACAATAACGCCTGTTGTTGCCCTTTGAAAATAATCAAGTCTAAATCTGTTAAGCCGTTGGATCCGACTGATTTCATTAATCATTAATTTATCAGAGTGGCGCTGTATATTTTAATACTGTAATCTTCATGTTAACTTGAATATTAAAAGTTAGCTGTGTGAGTGGTAGAGGCGTACCGTACCCTACGATAATATGTGTGACATACTTCTTTCTTTCGATACTAGAGGTCACCTGCTGCTTCGGTCACAAATCTTTACATTTGCGTACCCTATGCTTATTTAAAGTTTTATTCTTAGTACAACGTGATCTATTTAACAATTTAACCACATTAAATTTCATAATGACCTCTGAAATTTCGTGTCACTCCGACGTTTTGTAGTGTGCATTGCTTTACAGATTAAATAACTTTTGTGACACTGTATACCTTTTTGGCATACATTTGTATAATGCTTTTTGATTTCCAAATATATATTCCTCTTTTTGTCCTGATTAAGTTTAATGTATATTAATATATGCATTTCATTTCCATTCATTTCATAATTTTCACATCGGTATTTTGTCCTCGTTGTCATGACTATGCTTTAATATTATCCAATAATAATATGTATAATACATGTGTGTGTGTGCGTGAATCTTTTGACATATTGGTCTGCGTGAGGTTTTATTTTAATAATTTATTGTATATATAATATTTATTTTATAAAAATATTACCATTCGCACATATATATAACAACATAGAAGATGAAAGCCAAGCATTTCAGAGATGTTTCTAACATTTTTCTAACACTAAAATTGTTCAACATTCATAGTGGCCGATTCGTAAAGACATCTCGGCACTTCTACGTAACGATAGGCTACTTGGTAACACTGTAAAGATTCCAGGACAGCCCAGGTTTCGATGGAGTCAAAGGCTTTTTCATAGTCCACAAATACAAGACACAGGGGCCGATTACACTCTTCGGACTTCTGTATAATCTGCCTCACAGTGTGAATGTGGTCTATGGTGCCATATCTTCCTCGAAAATAATCGGCCTGTTCCGGAGGCTGAAACTCGTCCAGTGTTCTGGCGAGTCGATTTGTGACAACTCTTGAAAACAACTTATAGACGTAGCTCAGGAGTGAGATGGGTCTATAATTCTTTAGCAAGGTCTTATCTCCTTTCTTAAAAAAGAGTATAACTAAACTCCTGCTCCATTCCTTTGGACCCTCTTTCCAACATGGCGACTGAGGGACAAGGTTTGCAACCTCACAAACTTGATTTAAACTTTAAACAGACCCCCCATGATATCGAAACAATAAAATTGTGTCTTAATGGACTACTTGGACTAGACAAGACTTTAAAATCCACCAATTATTCAGAAAAAATGGGTCAGAGAGTAGTTTGTAGTTACATATGAACTAACAAAAAACGCATTAACTAAATCGCGGCATATAAATACTATTCAACAAATTTATGGCGAAATCTAACTTTTTCTCAGGTTTTCATGGTCAAAGCTACCTGGGAAACGCTGAGACGTCCCATAACAGTTTTATTGTTTTCCGTGCCAGATGATAACATCGTAAAAACATGGTCCAAATTTGTACCGCGGCGCGCGTGTGAACTTCCCATCATACTTTCTATGTTGCACTGTAACACGAATTTCATAGAAAGTATTGTTAGTTTTATGTATATTATACTATCGCACTTATACATATCATTACATAGTATAGAATGAAGTCTCTTCCCGCCCCTGTACACGTAGATCTTTGAAAATTACACAATGGATTTTAAATGCAGTTTTCACCAATAAAATAAGAGATTCTAGGAGAAGGTTTCTAGATATCTAGAAGTGATATAAATTATAAAAGATACAAGCCGAGAATTTCGAAATAACGTGATGGCTTAAAAAACGTCTTTTTATAATAATAATAATAATAAATTTATTTATTTAAGCAACATGGGCTCATGGGTGTTAGTAAAATAACAAAAAGTAGGCTTAATATCTATGTAAGTATGATGAATCATGATAATTCCTATTGTGCCACTAGTATTGACATAGCTTGCTTGTAGAATGGTGTGTCCATTTTACAAGCCCGAATTTTCAGGATACTGTTAAGACTTGACCGCAATCTTATCAGCAGAGAAAACGTCTTTTTTCGGATGATTGCATAGAAATCATCGGTTCGTTCCTGTGCAAATATACCTGAAGCTGAACAAAACCGCGGTAAGCCCAACAGTATCCTGAAGCCATTATTATAATGTACTCTTAATGAACTAATCGCCTTTTGTGTTGTTGACCCAGAGGCTGCCGGTGTAAAAGTTCTGGCACTATGCGTTAAAAAGAGATAGTTTTACTGCTTTACTACAGCGACCGAACCTGCGAACCAATATGTTACACTTTACCGCCAAGGCTCTACGCTCTCTCTCAATGTCTACATCATCTTTAAGGTCTTCCGTGATGTAATGGCCCAAGTATTGAAACTGAGTTATCCGTTTAAGTGGGATCCCGTTGAGCGTTAATTTAGGCTGGTATAACACCGGTTTTCGAGGAGCCTTAAAGATGATGTATTCACTTTAGAGTACATGGTACATAAGACCGTTTTTAGCAGCATAACGTTGACAAGTATCAAGCAACTCTCTGAGCGCACCAGCCGAGGGACTCAGCAGCACCAGATCATCGGCATAGCTTAAGTTATTAATGTATTTCCCATCTATCCAACAACCCACTGGCTTGTTGCTGAGTTCCTCGATTAGCCCGTTCACATACAAGAAGAATTTAAAGATTAGCTTAAAAGTTTTCCTCATTAGGTTAATTATAACGATAATTTGTAATAATTTAAAGAATATCGTCCGTCCGTCCGTCCGTCTGTCTGTCTGTCTGCCTGCCTGTCTGTAAGGTGGACCCCTCCCCCCCCCTAGCATATCCAAACTATTTGACGAAGAGATTTGAAATTTTGCATGTTGATAGAAAATGCTAAAATATCATTAAAAAAATTATTTTGAACGAAATCGGACAACAACTTTTGAAATTTTTTAACAGATACGTTTACAGCGTATCAGATACGGAACCCTTCTGTGTGAGCGTGTCTTGACAGGCTCTTGGCCATTTTATTAGTGAAATATCTCCTACGTTTCCGATATGAATTTCCGGTATTTATTTTCCTCGCAAACAACGAATAACGAATGCTCTAGCGATGTTTACGCACAAAATTGGCGAGAACATCCAACTCTAGGAATTTCCAGCGTTGAACTAAACATTAAATATTGTGCAGTCGAACTAATATTAGATCGACAAATGTCAAGATCAGTTTTGCAGGCATCCTTATACAGCGAGCTCTACTCGGAAAGATCGGAACTTCCGAATAATCTGTTATCTGCAAGTGCCGACTTGGGCATCGATAACTTTAAATCCAAGTTAGTTAGCAACGCCTTGGTAGAAATGATTCTGCTTCTACCTAGGCATTATACAGGTCTAGTATTATTTATTTTTTCTAGTTTTGCAATTTCCACCACTGGCTAAATGCCCGTGCCGTTTGAAAGTACTATGTTTACAGGTCTAGTATCAGAGTCCGCTTAAATTGCAGAGAACGTGGCTGCGGGGCGAGTTAAGAATAATTTGACGATTCTAGGTCAACGGGAAGTACCCTATAGGTTTTGATTTATTATTCGAATGTATAGGAAATGCGTCATAAACGGCCATATCTTTTGACTTCTCACACTTCGAGGGTTGATTTTTTTCACAGCTTCAAGGGACTGCAGACTTTAGTATTCGGTGATAATTTAAGTTCCTGAGAAAAAGGGGGTCTTTATAGACAGACAGACAGACAAACGGACAACAAAGTGATCCTGTAAGGGTTCTTAGTTTTTCTTTGAAGGTACGGAACCATCAAAGCAGTTGAAGTTTAAGATCCGTAAAGTCGGTGACGCGTTGTTTGAACTTTACCTCAGTCTAATTAACAGACATGCTAACTCATCAACACTGACATGATGTGTGGTACAATGTATTGTTGCATATCAATTAACGTATTCTGCTTGGTGCAATTGCGCACGCAAAAAGGAAAGTTGGCAAGCCGTTGCTTCTATTCAAGGATACATGACTGCTTTTAACATTAATTGGTCACCATAAACGCTCGCTTAATAATAAAGTGACCTAACTCAAAAAATTGATTTTTGCAAAACCGAGAACAAAACGTTTTGTCGTCTACGATTTATTCCAGTTATAATTCTGTAAAAACTGCATTATAGTAACAAATTATGTATCTTTAGTAATAGTTAACGAAGTGATTATTCATATTTAAATGTTATTTTAATGATATTTTATAATTTAAATAAATACTTATTTTTGTTAAAAAGACAAAAATGACTGTATCTCAGCTATGTATGTAGGATGGAGATATCGAAATTCTTATATGGGGCTTATAGTAATGGCTGATAGAGGACGTTGAAACGACGCTAGGCTGCGTACCCTAGTACCATTAACTTTAGAGCTAAAGTGTTATCGGTTAACCCACTCGACGCCTGCGACCCTCTACAAGGATTCCCAGGATGTCAGTTTCTTTAAGCAAAAACCACGTAGAGGGTTGCCAGCGTATGTAGGGATTGAATAAATTAACCGACTTGGCAGTACATGGATCTTGCAACTTTTTATTATGATAGATAGACATCTGGGATTCGTATAAATAAACTGTGTGTAACGGGCGGAAGAACCACCTTATGGCCAATAAGTGGCGGCAATGCTGTCACGTCAAGTCATGGTATTGTTGTCGAGTTTAATTCGGTTTGTGAGACTTCCCGGTGGCCTAAACTCGTCATTATAGGCTGGCAACACATCTGCTTGACTCCTGGTCATGCAGATGTCCATGGGCGCCAATAGGCACATAGCTGCTCTTAATGACGAGTGCCTCTATGTCACAAGGGACAAACAAGCAGGCAGCCTGCTCGTTTGTCCCTTGTGACATAAAACAAAACATGGAAAGTTTCAAGTCTCTACATCTAACAGTTTGGTAATCCTAGGGATGGGACCTGTCTGCAGACGGTCAGATGGACGGATGGGCAGAGCAAAATTATACGGGTTCCATGTTACGGGTCCAACTCTTACATGGCCTTTCTACTATACCGACAAATAAAATTATTTGATTTGATTTCTCTTCCAACAAAAGTTCCATCTAATTTCAAAATTAAATTACTCATTCCAAAGATTATCCTATGAAGAAAATTTTGCCTGAATCTTGTAATAATAACATTTTAAGATTCAGGCCACAATTTTTCTGGGAAAGTAAATAACAAAAGGTCAAATACTTTTTGCTTTATCACGCTAATAAATTTTAGACCAATAAAGCAAAATATATCCCAAAATAACACAAATTAGAATTACTGTGCTTGTGCATGTTATGATCTCCTATAATTGAAGGCGCACACAATTCTTGTGTTCAATTATTTTTTTAAATTTAAACGTGAAGACAACTCTGATGGTCATCAATTACTATTATTTTTAGAATTAAAAGATCTAGAGGAAACTAATACTTTTATTTTTCATTATATTACGTTCAATTTTGTATCAAATCTAGGAGAAGAATGAGATTTTAAAGAACATTCCATTTTATTACATAATTTTCACAAGTAATCTTTTTAACCATTCAAACATTGGACCTGCCAGTTTGCGCATCTATTAAACTCCAATATGCGATGACAAAATGTATAGTGTATATGTTCTTTATTGGAGATCTATTAATAAATAAAATTAAAAAAAATACTCACCAGTCACAACAGATCCAATCACAACAGCACCCAATAGACCAAAGACAGTATTCCTTTTATACTTCCAGCTCTTACTTGAGTTTTCATTGGTGCTGTACTTATGTTTTTGCAACACTATTGGTGTTAAATTAGTTATTTTACTCTGCCTTAATAGGTTCCTAAAAATATAGGCATAAAATGTTTATTAAGCATATACACAAAAATTACGGATATTGTTTGGAAGACAGCCATGCTCCAGTGGGACTGGGCAGATCATATCAATCGCTTGACAGAGGTGGGCAAAAATAAACAAAAATTGTGTCCTGACACTACAAGAAGGCAACACAGTAGACCACAAAGCGGCTAGGGTGAACGAAACACAATCTCCCATCCGCTTCTAACTTATCTGAAACAGAGTTGCTTTTCATATAAAATAACTTGACAGATATCACTCAGTAGAGTGCCAGCAACAATTTCCAGAAAAAAATATGCATTTTTCAGAAAAGGAACCAAACTGCATACTTACTCTTCTTTCTTATGTAAGTTTTAAACTAAAAGTGTAATTCTTATTTGGTCTTAGTTATAAGAAATTATTGCATATTTGAATTAAATCTTTATGACACTGTCGAACAAAATATTTAGTTTTGTAATAATTTTTGTTTATGAAATAAAAAAAATTAAAATAAAATATTATTATAAAACTTTTATAATGGAAAAAAATGTATATACATAATGAATATAGATATAAAAATACACATGTAAGTTTCAAATACACAATTCAATCAAAATATGATAATATTTAATCTTAATATAATAAAGTCCAAAAAAAAAAGTGAAACAATATCTACAGAACTTCTTGGATTATATTAAGTCATAAAAAAGTTTAATAGCAAATTAACTTACCGCAATAAAACGGTTTTTATCTTGAACGACATGTTAAAATTGAATACTGTATGCGGTTCAAACGGGTTAACTAGATGCAATGTAAATAGGATGTGCACTAAGGCTTAGAGGGGGCGGCCATGCGTGCTACAGAGTGTACTGAGTGGCTGAAACACGTCCGCAGACTAATACCCTTTCCCTATGTACTTTGGGGTCATCCATAAATTATGTTACACATACATGTGATACAAGCATTTAGTTGTCTACCTTAGGAACAAACGTTATCGTGTCATATAGACCTAACAATATGTATGTCAAAAAAAAAAACGGAAGTGTGACAAGCATTTATATTTATTTATTTATATTTTATTCTTTAGGGCCTAACTTTTAATATGGATTACAATGAGCCTTTTACTGAAGATAAATCAATACAACTTCTTTTATAATTTAAATTTGACATCCAACCTCCTCCGTGTTTCGGAGGGCACTTAAAACGGTGGGACCCAATTAATGTCACTGTGATATTAGTCTTAAGGTTGTAGAGATTGTGGAGGTCCGAGGATGACGTCAGATGGCAATCGGTCATCTTAACTCGCCCCACAGCCACATCCTTTGCAATCTAAGCAGACCCTGGTACTTAAACGGGATAACTCTAGGAAGAATATATATAGGTATAAATAAAGATAGAAAAAGGGATGCGTAAAATTATTTATTTTGTGTCAAAGGCCTACTTCGGAGCGATTTTCATCCCTATGGAAGCGGTGGAGTGCAAAATTAGCCCATTGAGATGTATTCCATCCTCCTTTTAATGGTGAAGTGTGTGCGAAATTGCGGACGCCTAGTGGCACGACAACAAAGGCAGTATTTCACGAGTGCCCTTACATTGTCCTAGGTATACTACAGTTGCTCTCGCTGCGAAAAGAGAGATTTATTTGTTATCAAGCGACATTTTCTGCCTCCGCAGGGATGCAATTTAGGAAAAAAAAGTGCCCTTGAAAAAAAAACATTAGGGCGTTTTATTAACATGTTTTTTTTTATAAAAAAATGAAGAGCGCCTAGCATGAAAAATATATAATTTTTTTATATAAACTGTGATTTTAAGAAAATGGCGAAGAGCGTGTCAAGACACGCTTATATGGAAGGGTACCGTATCTCATACGCTATAAACGTATTTGTTAAATAACTTCAAAAGTTGTATGATTTCATTCAAAATAATTTTCCTTATAGGTTTTTACATGATCTATCAACATGGAAAATTTCAAGTCTCTATGCTTAATATTTTGGAAATGCTAGAGGGGACCACCTTACGGGCAAACAATCGGACTGACGGACAGACAGAGCAAAACTATAAGGGTTTCTTGTAGTACTACGGAACCCTAAAATAGCTCTCTTCAAAAGTCGGTCCGGCCCAAACAATTAATATTATTAGTTCAAAGCTTTCGTGGGCGACGAAGATTCTATTTTGTACCAATTCATTCAGCTCTTCAGTCTGAAAGGGGCTTTAGTCATTAAATTTTCATAACAGCTTTATTGAGAGTGACGAGGGAACAAAAGGGTCGGTGTTGTACAAGGTTCACCTTTTTGCCAACTTTTACGGCTCTTTAGGGGCATATGACAGAATTATTAAAAACTTTTACCTGGATGTAGCATTAAGCACTCTGTTGTAATGGCTGGCGTCAAACGTACATGTTGTGAGGGGTTTTACTTTCTTAACCTACTTTTGAAAAAGAGAGATTTTATGATACGATTGACATAAGATGGGTACGTTTTAACTGGACATTTTCGCTGTTTCTAAAAGACCGGTGATGATTCATACAACCTGAGAAGACCCTTATTCACCAAATTTTTATACCAAGCCAGGCAGTGGCCCAGAGAATTTCGGTCTTTAGTTTTTTCTTATTCTCCTTGCTTCAAGGCCAATATCCATTTAGGGTCGCTGCGCCATCGTAGTAAGAAAGATTTTTTGAAGCACCATCAGTAGGGACAATTAATTTTCTCTTCCTGCAAGTGCAGAAGGCCGACGGTAGTGAATTATCGTTTGCTCGTGTGCCCCTTGTAAAATAAAAATAAAAAAATAGCTTTATGCGCAATAACGTTTTAAGTAACTGAACATTAATGTAGATTGACGACTAAAATAAACGGTTTATGCTAAGAACTAAGAACACAGTTTTTAATTGCCTTCTCTTAATGAACCGCTGCAATCACTTCAGAAGTTTCAAACTGTCTTTACATTACGCTATGTAATATTAAATTTAAATATTTCAAAATCCTTACTTCAAAGTTTTAAAAAGACAAGCTTTATAACCTGTAAGGTAGTAAGTAATTACTGAATGCTTGTTTTAAGAATGGATGATAAATTTTATATTATCCTAGTTATAGCCCGCGATGTCGTCCGCGTGAAATCCGTGATTGTGTTAAATTTTGAGGGTATTTATTTTATTGTGCCCTAATCGTTTTTCTAATAGTAAATTAGTCTCTGTCATTCCTTAAAAAATCAGCTATGTACCAATGAAAATCCCATCAAAACCGATTAAGGAGTTTCAAAGATTACTCGAAACAAACAAACAGATATTTTTAAATTGTTTTCTATAAATTTCTATTGTCAAAGTAGGCTACTCCAAGCTAGAGACTTGGAAAATCTAATATAGTGATTCAAATAAACATCAGTAAAATTGGTTCAGACAACTGAACGAATTCGAATCCTACAAAGGAATTTAGTCTCATGTACAAAATATTTATGTATAACGATTTAAATATTTAATATAGGATGCGCAAAAAGTTAAAAGTAATCTGCGAGAATTGAATACTTAAGCCGTTTTAACGATTACTCTAGACCAATGAATTACAGAAAAAAATAATAGAATGTTTAAAAACCGAACGAACCTTTAAAGCATGTAAAAACCTCTATTCATTTATAAATACAATTACTTGAAAATAGGTTATATACATATGTAGCTTGAAAGTAGGTTACATGGGTTTTATATGAGAAAAAATATCACGTCCGCTTCTGAAAAGGTAATGGATTTTTTTTTATTCTTAGTTTATTCATGACTAACTTCCATAAATTTTAACTTGTAGTTTTATTTCCTAGAATAGTTAATGTTGGTAACAAATGAATAATTTCTATGTTAGTTACGAGTAGAAATTTAGATACGATCAGAAATCAACGTCCTTAATACACGTGTCGTGTGATGTGGGCGGTATCCTTGACCTATTTGAAATTGTAGCGTTTGAGGGGTGTCAAATTATATGTAACTAGTGAACCCGACCAGCGTTCACTTATTCTAACCGTTGATATCGAATATCAAAGCATAGCGCCATCTATTGATCGCTTTCCTTACCGACCGCTGGCCGCTCTGCCTCATATTTTAAATTCGTCATATCTTCTAAGATATTTGTTTTATTGATATGATATAAAGGTCAAATTTTATCTGCATAAAATGTACAACGTATCTAGTGTATTTAATCGGATAAGAATTCATACGGTATTCTTTAAAATAGCTTCGTAAATAGTTCCTTATTCATTTTAATACGTTAAAGATAAAAATGTTGTTACTGTGGGTTATGCTTCGGAGATAGACATATATCAATGCTAATTTCTTGTAGATTTTTTTAAGATATATAATTCCTTACTACATTCTTTTGATTTATAGCGTAAGTTTAGCTAGCGCACGCAATGTAAGCGCATAAAAATACGTATTTTACGACATTATGTTACAAATGTCTGCAATTCTCGGCTTTTATCTGTTATAATAATGCAAGTATTATACATAATATAAACCTTCTCCTTTATTTGTTCTGTTTAATGACGAAAATTATATTAAAATCCGTTGCGTAGTGTAAACTCACCACTCTCAAATAACAGAGATATAAACTCCAAACCAACTTATCCACAAGTAGCTTTTTTATTGACATTTCGCAATATACAACTCTTATAATTTTCTTATGCTCACAGACATTGGGGCGTAAACTAAAATTTGGCAAGGAGTAGGCAATATTATTAACTACAGTCAAGGAAATTCAGACTTTTCATTATTGTAATTTGAGAACGCCCAAAATGAGTCTACAAGTCTTTATTACACTTGTCTGACCGCGGCAGAATATGCCAGTCACAGATTTCGTTTATTAGTCAGGGGTCTGAATAGTTATTTTAAAGTCAATTCAACTTTTACGAAACTTTTATTATTATTTGGACCCGTGCAGCACGCTTTTTCAGCCTGAATAAATTGTATAGTCGAGCATGAAAGTGCTTTACCATTTCGGATGACAGCTCCTACTTAAAGAAAATTTTGCTAAGGGTTATTTTTAGAAATTAACGTACTACATAACAAGCAAAAATGAGCCTTTTAACTAATTGCCGCGCAAACGACATTCGACCTTAGCGTGGCAAGCCAATTTCTTGGTCAACTATGCCACCAGCTAACTTTCTTTTCTGCGACTTCCGCGTAAAATTAGATTTATTCTTTTATTTATTTTGGTTTACTAACAATCACTTACATTAATACACTTAACAATAAAATACAAACATAAATAAACTAACTGTAGTGATCACTTAAAAGTAAACTCAACATGAGCAAGCTATTACAAAGATACAACAAGCTATTATATAAACAGAAAATCTTACACTAATTAACCTGAGAGTAAAATAAAATAAAAATTAACTTAATTTAAATAAGTTATTTTTCATTTATTTTATTAACTTCCTAAATGCAATTTTAGCGTGATGATATATGGCCTATAACCTTCCCTGATAAATGGGCTATCTAACATTGAAAAATTTTTTCAAATCGGATCAGTAGTTCCTGACATTAGCGAGTTTAAGCAAACAAACAAAGAAACTCTTCAGCTTTTTATACATACATATGTATAGAATAGTATAGATACATATTACAATACATTTTGAATTTTCCGCTAATTTACGTCCAATTGCTTATACTAGTTGTTATCAGGTTTCTTAACGAATTTTCTTTCTATATTTAGTTGTTTACATTTTTTACGGGTCGTAGTACTATATTTTAGACTAGTTGTAAACCGTGAATTTTTCCGCGTGAATTCTGCGATTTTGTTAAATTTTGAGGTTTTTAATTTCTTTGTGCGGACCCCTAATTATTTAGCCAACAGAAAAGTAGCTGTTATGCCTTGAAAATCAGATATCTACCAGTGGAAGTGCTGTCCAAATCGGTCCGGCCGTTTCCGAGATATCGTTTGGTTTATTCAAGCAAAAGATGTAAAAAGTTAGTCCATATTTACAAAATGGTCACTTATATTTTTTTGATATTAAAATCAACAAAAAACTTCGATATCTCAGTAATTAAAGGCTTGCATTGAAAGCTTTACAGTTGGTATGACAATATGGCGTACTGATCATGCATCTGCATTGACGCGTTGATTTCAATATTATTGCGTACAAAAAAATGTCAGCGAACAAAGATTAGAGATTAATATAATATTTCTAACAGAAAAATGTCTTCCCTCTATATTTTATCGTAACTATTTTATTACGGCCGAAACAATATAGCACGAGAGGCAATAAGGGTAACAGTTTTTAGCAGTTCTTGATAGTCCACTTTTTTTTGAGGCTCCATTCGCATTTCGTAGCGAGTGCCGTGTCCAACTAATTTACTCTGTAGTCTGTAGGCATCCAGATCAGTTTTTCCTTCACGTTGTGTCCTTACAGCGCATACTTTATTTCTATTTGTCCGTGGAGCGAGGTGAGCGGCGCAAGGGGCGGGGGGAAAGGACACGCGCGGTAGCGACACCCCAGCCAGTTGAGGCTGCGACGGAGCGACTGTTCGTCGTTTCTACGGAACGCTGTGAAAAAAAAAAACTGTGACAATAATTTACATGACAACGAAATACGGTTTCATTCAATTACAGTTAAAATAAAAATTCCGCCAAATTATTAATATACTGAAACAGGAGTAGGTGCTGCTATAGCAGCAGGTAATCATGAACTAAAAGGAATTTGTGCACCCATGTAGACTAGCTTAAGTTTCAGGCACAGAGGAAGTTTGCCGTTTGGTTTCTGTTTTCATTTTTTTACATCTCTTGAACATTCTTCTCTTCTAGAAATAAATGTGCCTTATGTGTAGAGCACATAACTAGGGATACCATCTGCATTATTTAGCGGGGAACCGGGCTTGGTAGCGATTTGAATACACCAGTAGGTGTTTACTAAATAGTATGAAAGTACTAATTGCTATTTTGCTTCTTAGTTGCTTGGTGTTTTTTGAAGGCGGTTATATATATATTTTTTAATAATTTATGTCATTTAATAATTTACTGCTTTCGATTTTACTGTAGGTATTATTACAATATGATAACCTACAAAACATGCACGCTATGTATTTATTTGCTTAGGTGTATTGAAATCCATACTCGGCAACTTACTACAAAAAATACTTACACACCTGAAAAGAACTGTTTCAAGCACATTATACCTTATTGCATTCAATATAAAGATCTAAATGTCACCTATTTATTAAATGCACAATTAAAATAGGTTTTCATAATATGATAGCTCGAGAAATGTGATACCGAATGCAGAAGTTTTTAACGCATAGAAATTTTAGTTCTTTTGAGTTGGTAGCGTGGCGTGTTTTAAAATTACAAGTGGTTTTTCTTCGTGTAGGTTTTTTTCTTAATTTTGGTAGCTGTCACGGTCACAATGGATGAAGGACCCGCCGAAATATGCCAACTCCTCAATAAGAATCTCAATACAAACAAATTAATGCAAGTGGAAAAGTACGTAATAATATTTCATTAAGTATCATTCACAAGTGTAGGTCATGTACTCTTCGATATTCTGTGTGCTTTTTTTTATTTCAGTTTTTTTTTTTGTAAAATACCAACCTATTATTCGGAATATAGAGTCCACGCGGAGTTCAATATAAAATATTTTAGTTACACTTTAAAAGATTTAAAATTTGGTCACTATGCAGTTTGGTTACTTACCCAAAAATGCATGTTTTTTTTTCTTGAAGTTATTGTTTGCAATCTAATGAGTGATATTCCGTCTGGAGAGGCTAACTTTTTTTCGAGTCAGGAATGCTTTTCGATGTAAATGTTAACATTACACTCACGCATATATAAGGATTTCTATATTGAAACAAAAAAAAATAACCGTAATAATTCTAACCTATTCGTACAGAGTTACGTTTCGCGCGTAATGTCCCCGACGGAATATCACTCATTTGTCATTAGTCAACAACTTCGAGAAAAAAAATATGCATTTTTGGGAAAAGTAACCAAACTGCATAAATACCTAAAATTTTTACGCGAAACCTTAATTCCATCATATCATATTCTATTTTTACTGTAGAAGCACACGGAGGCTGAAGAATTGAGACTCTGGTCTTTTTCTTTAAAAAAAAGATACTCCATCGAAATAATATATATTTTATACTCTTTGTGTTTATATGTTTCATTGTGTTTTATATGAGGACTCGCCTGAAATATAAGGATTTTTTTTGATGTTATAGAGGAAGAACTTTTAATCCATTTCGATGAATAATTTATTGTTATGGCGTAAACATAAGAGTGTAGGTGGTTTTAAGTTTAGGTTTTAGACAATTGGAATTTTACCTCGTAATCTGCTGGTGGCAGGAAGACATTCGTGGTCACTGAACTAATTTAGATTCCAAGTTAGATTAATACATGTACCTACAGAGCATGAATATTTATTTAGTACAACAAGCAAAAAGATATCTACTGACGTCTTCTAACTTATTAAAATACAATCATTTTGGTAGCAAAAATACCTATATCTTATAATGTCTCTCTAAATCAATTAGAGGTAGCGCCATGCTTGTAGCCAAATTGGGCCGGCGCGTCCGGGTACCAGTACCTCTTTCTCACATGAGATCAGACGTTCCGAATATCGATAGATGACTTGCGAAGTCGATCTCCTCGCGGTAGATCACCTCGCGAATCCCAGCGAAGGCTAGCGATCGTTACAAATTCCGACCACTAATTAGGCCACGATCGCTTCATTCAACCACTAAACCATTGAGGCTTATAAATGAAAAGTAAACAATGAAAAATTTGGGTAAATCTGAAGCGGTATTTATTTTTGGTCTTCCTATTAAAATTATTTACTAACGTTGCCACGATTTTTATCAAAAGAATATCTCAAATAATTTTTTTTGCCCTCCATTTTATTTCGAATACCTGCCTCTTTAATCCTTTAAATATAATATTTCAGTTTTACACAAAAAGGGTAATGTACTTTATTTAATCTCTTAACGCTTTTTATTTATTGTAACTAAACTTAACCGTCCAAGCAATTTTCGGTACACGGTACCTAAAGTTTTCGGTTCACGTATTTATTAATAATATAGATGTAATATGGTTACAAAACTCCTTTCCTTTTACAGTTATTTTATTATAATGTGCCTGTGACTTACGTAGGTGCTGTAAATTCAAAGAGACACAATTTCCTCGCAGGCTGGAGCGCGCCCCTACGTACATTACTTCCGGTCTCTCTAAAATAGACTCGAGGGCTTCCCAATTCGGTGAACTAGAGCTCGTTATTTCATGTAAAATTATTGTTACCGTCTCATATTTTAAATTATTTTAAAGAATTCTAGGAACAATAGACATATCTATATTAATATATAAAGCTGATGAGTTTGTTCGTCTGCTTAAACGCGCTAATCTCAGGATCTTCTGGTCCGATTTGAAAAATTCTTTCTGTATTATATAGCCCTTAATTGTCTAGCAGGATCAAATACTTAAGCATCCTACAGAGTCCAATCAACCCTGATAAACTATCGAAGTTCAAATATCTTTAAAAATATACTAGACATTACGTATGCCTAAAAAATTGAAGCCTGTAAAGTCGGTTAACAGATGGTAACTTTACGTGATAACGCCGAACGCGTTAAACTTGCTTCTCAACTTCTTGTTCCGCGCCCTTGCTTTCACGCTCGGCTTAGACGGAACGTGACAATGAGTCATGCTTTTCCTGCGTGCAGCCGGCGTTCGTCACTTTATAAGACGTTATCCCGTCATAAAGAATTGTTCACTAAATTCATAGTCAAGAACGAAACATGTCGTGGGAATAATCCCACTGAACTTGTTCCAACTGTTATCAGATGGAACTTTTCTTCCAATTATTGTCCATTCCAATTATTCCAACAATTGGAACAAAATTCTGCTATATATGTTACAAAACTCGCTACGAGTATAATAAACAACAAATTTTAACGCCAAGAACAATTTACCCTCTCTCTTCCTTTCCACACTCTGTCTCATACCCTTCTTTCTCGCTCCCGGTTGAAAACATTTCGAGAAAGACATATACTTCGTTCCAATTAAACTTGGAACAGTTGAAATGAAATTTCCATTTGCGATGGAGACTCAAAAATAAGCCTGCTTTTAGGTAGAATTATTGTAATAGCTTCGGTTTGTGTTAACAGGCGAGTAGTGTGAAAACCGGAGTTGGAGATAAGCCGAGCCTCCATTAGGGCCCCAATTCATTTTAGCACAATTGCTACCCGAATCCTGTCTAAATCCAACCGTTCGGTTTAAATTTACAGGCAGACATTTTCATTTTTTTGAATTTAAAGGCTTTTATTAAGATCAAAACATAAAAAATTCGTTAAAAACCACTGTGTTGTGGATTTTGCAATAAGCACACGGCACACATTTACTTCAACGCTGTTGACCAAACGATCGAGGCACCCTGATGCCTTAAGGGTCTCTAATAATTTGACTTAATAACTTACACACACACACACACACACACAAACAATACAGTGTTCTTTGGCTGAATTATTCTATAGGATGGAGATCCCCACCCCCGCATCAATGAGGAATGTCTCGCTTTGGTATCAAATGAAAAGGTTTGATTCGTGTATTCGTTTGAAGAGGAAGGGGGGAGGGGGTTATGTAGGAGGTGATTAATTTACTGAGTATCGGGTTTTTTTTTAATTTCGAATTTAATGTTATATCTATACACTACAGCTACATTTACCAAGTCTCTTCCAAAATGACCGCAATCGAACTACAGTAATATCCACACGGCCATCGAGGTCCTCATTCATCAAGCCATCCTTGATCAAATTTGGATCGTCAATCACTACTGTAGGCAATGAACCAAGATAAAAGCCGAGAGCCTTCGTGTTGTATTCTTTAGCCAATCGCCTTATTGCGCCGCCTATATTATTAAATTCCTTCATGAGAATGATCCAGTATGCCCCATAAATTGGTAATCGTGGAGGTCCTGGAACAAATTGTTTAATATAAGACTACCCGTTCGACATTTTTGGATAGCATTTAATCTGAATAGACACAAGATATTTAGGGAAGAAAGGAGTTACTTTTGCCAAAGATAAATTTATTTTCTCGAAGTTGCTGTTTACACTCTAATGAGTGGATAATTTCCGTCGGAGGAAGCTAATATATATATATATTTTTTGTAAAGTTTTCGAGTTATGAATAATACGTCAGGGCACATTTTCGTCCGTCCGTTCGCCCGTCCGCTGCTAACCTACCTGAAACAGAGTTACATTTCGCGCGGAATGTCAGCCTCCTCCGACGGAATATTATTAATTCCGAGGAAAACAGTATGCATAGGTTAACGAATGATTGTAAATCGTTGGAATGCTTTTATTTATCCACGGAGGTTAGTAGTGTTAAGATCGCTAATGCAATTTATTGCTGCATTTGATTCGAAGGTTCAAAAAGCTACTGTTTCGTCACTCTGTGATATTTGATAACTTTCTGGCATCATGACAAAGTCCCTTAGCTGCAATATTATGCATAATTTTTATAATTTCGCTAATGTCATGTAATTAAAAATCATTTAGCACTTCGTTGTGCTTAATTATTGAGTTTTTCCAAATTACCTGCATTATCCTGTATACAGTGTATAAGCTGAACTACTTCCATATTCTAATAATACATATTTACAATTTGCAATTTTGTTTTATTTATATATATATATATATATATATACATATATATGTATATATATATATATATATACAGAAAAAAACTATTTTACAAAAATTTCGTGATTGTTTATCTCGTCGATTTTCATCTTTCTTAAATGAAAAAACCGACTTAAAATTGTCAGAATTGGCTCAAATTGAACTGTGACCACACGGGAAACACTAGCTTTCAAATAATCATCACAATCGGTTCACCCAGTCGAAAGTTCTGAGGTAACAAACATAAAAGACACCGAATATAACTGTAAGCCGTTATAGAGTTCCATTGATCATAATATTGATTACGGCAACGATTACTTGACTATAATGACGTTACGGTAGGCGATTCAAATATCCGGAGACCTTATAAAAGATTCGACCGAGTATCGTTGATTTGCACCTAAGAGTTGGAAAGTTCCGATACTTTTTCATGTATCCCAAAATCAGAACTTAACCAAGTTTATATCAAACTACCCTTATAGTATATCCTTTCCAATAAAAATTACCGAAATCGGTTAACGCGATATTGAGTTATTCGTCAATTTTTCGCCAGCATACTTAATGCAAATTTAAGACGTATATGGTTTTCACGTGAAACCCATTGTTAAAATTGAACTAAATTGAAATGGGACTACACGGGAAGCATCAGCTTTCAAATAAAAAAGAGTCATCAAAATCGCTTCATCCAGTTGAAAGTTCTGAGGTACCAAACGGAAAAAAAGTTGAAGTTCAATAAAAATAATCAAAAAAAGAAACCACTTCCATTACCTGGTGGGAAATTATCAGGTCTTCTGTAAGCATTTTTGTAACAACGAACACTTAAAAATATTATTACATACGGTAGCTCTGCATTCTTCACATGACTTCAAAACAGCCTTAATGTATTCCACCACATGCAACGCCAAGCGTACAACCACACACACATTCACTTAATATATACAAAAATATGTGAATTACAATATAAGAGATAATATATGAGATGATTGATTTTCATTGCATTCTTGTCGTCACTTTCGTTATAAATTAAACACTTGCTTATATTATGAAAGTTACTTTATGGTCTACATTTATAGATTTTTAAACAAAAAAAATAAACTAAGTGATAACTTAATCAAGTGCAATTATATCTATACTAATATATAAAGCTGAAGAGTTTTTTTGGTTTGTTTGGTTTGCGGATCCAAATGCGCTACTCTCTGGAAATACTGGTCTGATTTGAAAAATTCTTTCAGTGTTAGATAGTCCATTTATCAGAAAGGTTATATACTATATAGCATCACACTAAAATTGAATCTACTTTTTTACCTAAATTTACGCGGACGAAGTTGCGGGCACAGCTAGTTATTACAGTAGAAACAGGTGCTTTATTTATAAACTTTCCAAACGTATGCGATTACATTATCAACATAGGGGTCAGAAAATTTTGACCTCGAAAAACAGTTTCTTTATATTTTTAATTTATTTACTTGTCAACAAACACAAATAACAAAATTTTAAACTAAAAATATTTCCCTATGTTATACTAAAGACTTCAACGCGCTCAAACTTTGTTACATTATAGAATCTTAGTTTTGTTTTAAAAAGTATAAGTCCACTATATATTTAATTCCTTATCCTAGACCTATAATGTAAACGAGAGTGATATCAACATAAAAACAGTTTTATTTTTTTTATTTTTTAAGGGGAATATTTTTACCTTTTCAATAAAAATATTTAAAAAAAAACAATTCTTAAGAAGCAACATACCTACGTTCCAATAACCGGTACACAAAAATAATATTTTGGACACTCTTTTAAATCTAACACAGATGCGACAAGTGTTCTCCACTGTTACTGCCGCTTCAAGACAAGTCGCCGCGATAACTAACTTGTGCAAGCTGACTGCGGTTCCCTTCCCTACGAGAAAGAGCTTTTACTATCATCTCTACAGCAGAAGCCTTGTCGGCACATTACAATGTATAATATTCGTCAAACGTCATGTAAACCAGCACATCGTTTAATTTACATAAATAAACTGTCAAGATGTCTAATAATTAACAGATTACTTGATTTGATATAGACTTCTTACATAATTGAAAATTATTCTAAGACTTTGATCTGTATTTTTGTTGTCTACTTTGTTGTAGCTTAATTAAGCTTATTATAATCATACATAATATTGAAATACTTTTATTTTTCTATCAACTTACTATTTTGTATATCCGGGTACCAGTATCTCTTTCTCACATAAGATCGGCCTGAAATAGCGGCAATGCTGTCACACGATGTGATAGTATTGTTGTCGCGTTTCGTTGGGTTTATGAGAGTTCCCGGTGGTCCAAAACCACTTAAGGGCCTGCGACCCTTCTGGTGACCCAAATGTCTAAGACCATCGGTAGTCACTTGGGTTAGCTGTCTGCCCGTTTGTAATATTTAAAATAAACACCATAATAGCTGTTATTAGAGAAACAAAAAAATGTAATCCAAATGGCTGCTTTATTTTATTATAATATTCTAATAAACAATAAGTTTATGCTTTTCTAATTTAACTTAGACAATTTTTTGAACGAATGTAGCTGAAAGAATGTTAGTTTTTACGCTTTAATATTAATAAAAGAGTCTATTTTGCAATACATTAAGTTCATTACCGAAATCAGCTTGGGTTTCTATTTAGATACTTCTAGCGTATGAATAAATAATTTCTTCAATAAATTTCTAACACAGATAAGATAATCTAGCGCCCTGTACTAATTTTAACATAGAAATCAAGATTTAATCTCCGACAGTATACATTCGATTTTACTTAACATATCAAGATACAATTGTAGGTAGAAAGTGCGGTTTAGGTTTGGTCATTTAATAAGGGTGAGTATTCTTTTTTATATCAAAATTCCAGAATCCACATTGAATATGTCTATAGTCTATACATTTGTAAAGCATATTATGTAGTTGATGACTATAGTAGAAATAAAAGTACTTGGAGTATAGCTTCAACTTTGTACTTTATAGTTATTATAAAGATTGTTATACCTTCATTATAACTAAGTAATGTAAATAATGTAAGGTAATCCATTTATTGTAAATAAATATTTTTTTCTCATACATACCCGGAAATAGTGTCATTAAATTCGAAAAAAGAATACGCGAAGTTTGCCATTTACCTGCCATGCCACTTCTTGATTTTAAAGTACTTACGACACGAAAAAGTACGTACGTAAACCTAGATGTGAGTTCGAATAAAAGTATCTTTTGAAATTGAATTTGAATGAAATTTTAATGCTTACTGTTTTTTCAAGTAAAGTAGTAAATAAATCGGATTTAGAAATTGTTTTATATATTGGAATACTATACTAGTCTCTTATTATCAATTTCATACGAGTACTTATTTAGAACTTGCAATCGTATACTTTTTGTCGTTAATTAAATTTTTGCGCTAAGAAAACCGAATCGGTACAGCTTAGTTTTTTGCAGACTGTTAATAGACTTCCTTTAAAGTATTTCATAGTTCTTAAATGAATGGCCATTTGCAAAATGAATACGTAATTGTAATTTAATACTTTCTGTAATTTAATCCTTATTAAACTGTCTCAAATATTTAACCTTAAAGACACTCACTGCAATTTAGACTTTGGAGCAATTTCTTGTTGTTGTGTTGAAATGTAAGAAAATAAGCTGCTCTCGAGAGACATTTTCCCTAAGTTATGTATCCATTAGCAAATCGTAAAGATATATAAAATAAAGCTGAAAGAAGCCAAGACGTCGTATGTATTTACATAATTTGATTACGTCTTTATATGAGAGTGATGTTTTTCTCATGAGAATGATGTTAATTACAATTTAAAATACTTTTTTAACACTTTCTGAACAAATTATTTTTTTATTTATGAACCCTGAATTGATAAATATGGTACTGGTGAAGAAATTGATTGTTTGTAAACAAATGTCACAAAAAAATATTGTAATGAGAGAGTTATTAATATTTGCTGCTTATTTTGCCCTTTTGTAGGGCAAAGGCCTCCCTACTCTCTTTCTGTCTGTCTCTGTCTATAATATTAAAATAATAATTGTGAAAATTCAAAAAGATCCTTTACGAACAAACCTTTGTAGAGCTTTACGAACTAACCGAGTACACAACCCGAATGCGATAATAAAAAGAATTAATCAGTGCAATGTTTTGGTTGCGGCGGCGTTAGTGGCGTTGTAAGTTAGAGCATTTCTCTCTGCGCTAAAGAGACTTAGGGGGAATTAAAACCTTCGTCAAGCTCGGTAGTCTGTAGGTTTATTATTACTTCTGTGTTGAGTGTGATTTCGAAATCAATTCACCATGAACAGCCCGATTGAGATGCGGGCAATAATTGAAAACCTGCATATTTTGCGTTACTAATTTTTTTCCAGATATTACCCTAGATTTCATTTTTTCAAACTTAAATGTACCGTTTAAGGTTCATATGCAGTTGGTGATATCAGACTCTCACAAGGTCGAGCCTTTGCAATAACAAAGCCGACCTGAGTTATGTAAATATGTACTTTACAATGTAATTTTTAGCCAATTTGTAGAAGAAACATTTTATTTTTTTAATTAATTTTTACAAAATACGATCTTCGGGCTTTCGTTTGAATTAAAATTGAAGGGAAGTGAGACACGAATGGTAATGAGATTTAAGGGACGTTTATGATTATAACTCATTTGTTTATGATATTATCAATATGTATTATTTCACTTTTGATATATGTGGATATATGCCCATAATTAACAAATGTACAAAAATGTTGGCGAAACGTATAAACTGAATGAAGAAATAAAACGTTCTCAATTACATCTAAAAGATACTTTATAATGATGGACTGGAAATACTAACATCAATCAAAGTTGGCGATATGTCGTTATGTAATTCGAATGATATAATGACCGACATGTGTGCGGTTAATGCTGGCGTTTGAGAGAGTGCGATAAGATGACCATAAATTGAATAT
>JANCMC010044442.1:0-108438 GCA_024363005.1 Charaxes varanes | reverse complement strand
TATCATATATAAGGTATCCATGATATAATATTTATCATACAAATACATAGTATTTAAAAAAACAAAACAAAAAAAAACATATGGGTCGAATTGATAACCTCCTCCTTTTTTGAAGTCGGTTAAAAATTAAATCGAAGGTAAGAAGGGACCTTTGCACATGTGTAGATCTTTTAAACTACGAAGTGGATTTTAATGCCATTTTCACCAAAAAAAAGAGCCATTCAAGGAAAAGATTTATATCTATAATACTTATACTACTGTAATTGTCTACTATAATGCGTACTATAGTAGACAAAATCCGAGAATTTTAGAGATTTGTAGTGAGATGTCGTAAAAAACGTTTTTCTGTGCGCTTCTATTGCGTGAACTTGGCTAAACCTTACGAAATAGATGAAAATAATATAGAACGGAATTGTGTATTTTAAAAAGATTTATATGAAAGTCAGCTATAGCATATGTCTATCTCCTAAGTATAACACACAGTAACCATTTTTTATTTTACGAATACGCTAGATAGGTTGTACATTTTATGCAGATCATATTGCCCTTTACAGGATATCATTATAATAAATAACTTAGAAGATAACAGAGATTTAATTAATTTGGGGTCAAAGCGTTTTGTAGAGCAGGATAACGTCTGCCGGGTCCGCTAATAAATAATAAATATAGGATTATTTGATACAGACACGTCTGCTCCTAACGCCTAACTAGGGATAACTGTAAGTCAAGTCACAAGTTGGATTAGAAATTAACGTTTATAATAATTATAAAAAATTAAAATTAAGTGTCTTCTGATGAGTTATAAAAGTATCTAATATGACTTATATATTGCGATAAAATCTTTACTATGACAGATAATAATTAGATATTATCGCTAACGATACGAAACTGGTATAATCGGCCTTTCATTAAAATCCATCACCAGACGTTTAACTGCACTGTTACATCGATGCAAACGCGTCATTAATATCACTCACTTTTTGCTCTCATCAATGAGCGAATATGTTTCCGCACATCGTCTGACCCGAATCATATTAAATTCCAACGGCAACTATATAGTACATCATCATCATCATTGTCAGCCCTTGATAACCCACAGCTGGGAATAGTGCTCCTTTTGCTTCTGCCACTTTCCCTTATCCTTTGCCAATCTCAGCCAATCTCCTCACATCCGCCTATCAAGCTATGGGATGACCAGGGTTTCTCCAACACAATCTAGGCCACCACTCAGTTAGATTTGTAGACCACCTGCCATCGCCACGTCTAGCCATGTGTCCTGCCCAACTACATATAAATCCGCCCACCCTATTTCCATACATCTCTACATGCAAGTTTAACGCATAATGTAGGCCTATTATTTACTACTTGAGTACTTTCGGTTTCTTGGGTGGCAATGAAAACCTTTTTGGAATTTGCTCTAAAAGAATCTATTTTCACATTAAACCCCGGGAGAAGAAAATTAATGGTGAGTAAAACGTTACGCGTGATGTAAGGAATAAATTTTAGTCGTGTTTCGAAGTGACACCCACACTCTTTTTTACTCAGGACTTCAATATCATCTGGTATAACATCATAACTCGCAAACACCTTTTATATTACCTATATAAAGACCATACAATAAAAAATGAAATGTACATTGCCAGTCACGTGACTAATTTAAATACAAAAGTGCAAGCGTATATTTGGCTTGAGTTGTCAGGAACGAAGTGCTCTTTTAGAAATACTATCTAGAGCGGTGAGCCTTAACAGCGCAATTTCACGGAATAGACTGCATTAAGATTAGTTACCAGCTTATACCCCGGGGCTTTTTTGATTTTACAAAAAACTGGATTTTTGAGTAGCATCACTTATTTTGCGATATTACAATTACGATGAAATTTATAGGTGAGAAATAAACATTAGTAATCTTGATTACTACTAATAATCAAAACAAATCTTCCTGTATGCCTCAAAAAGGAAGGTTGGACAAGTTAAATTGTAATGAGATGATATAAGTGTTACATGAGTGCTTGGTAATGGTTAATTGCTTTTTATAGGCAGCGCTAGTTGATCTCTGACCCGTGCCTGGTATGTTACACATTTTCCTCTATTTTAGCGTGATGATATATAGCCTATAGCTTACCTTGATAAATGGGCTATCTAACACTGAAAGAATTTTTCAAATCAGACCAGTAGTTCCTGAGATTAGCGCGATCAGGCAAACAAACGAATTCTTCAGCTTCATGTATTAAGTATAAATGAAACTTAATAGAAGATATTAAACCACTACGGTAAATTTAAATAATGCAATAATGCAATTTCAAACAACATTTCCGCACTGTTTTGGGTTCAGAGCAGGATATATCCTTTATGATCGGTTTTTTAGTGAATAAAGATAAGATTACTGCATAGTCGAATAAATATAATTGTAAGTCGAAGTTGCAAACAGACACTTCAACTGTTTTTATATGTATAGACACTTTATTACTGAATTAAGTAAGAACATTATTTCTTATTTATTTAACACTCTGGCCGGGAAACAATGGGTCGTAAACGAAACCTAACAAACAGCTTATGTGCCTTGATAAAGGTGTGGTGAGCTTATGCGATCCGTCAAGTGACGAGCTTTAAGTTATTCTGCAGATAACAATAGTGTCTATTTTTCCTTGGCAGATGGTCTTTATTAACACGATATTATACTGAAGATAGCGAAACAGTGAACACGCCAAAATGATCACTACGACATATTAAAATAAAAATTGGCTAAGAGCGTGCCAACATAGAACATATAGAAGGCCACACGCTCATATAGAAGGGTTCCGTATCTGATACTCGATAATTTTCCTAATGAGTTTTTAGTATGCTTTATCAGTATGGAAAATTTGAAGTCTATAGATGTAATAGTTTGGAAATCCTAGACAGGACCACCTTGAGGGCGTACAAATGGACGGACGGACAGAGTGAAACTATAAGGGATCCTTGTAGGAGTACAGAACCTTAAAAATTGCGAGTTTTCAGTAGTAAGTTTATACTTTATAAGTTACTAGTTGGTCCCCTCGATTTCGTCCGCGTAAAAATAGGTACAAAAATTTAGCATAAAAGTATAGAGCCTATAGCCTTTCTCGATAAATGGGCTATCTAATATTTTAAGAATTTTTGAAATCGGACCAGTTGATCCTAAGATTAGAGCGTTCGAGCAAACAAAGAAACAAACTCTTAAAAGCTAAAATTTTATACATATATTAGTATGAGATTATGCTCATCGCAATAGTGTCTATTTTTCTTTGGCCGATTTTCTTTGTTAAATAAGTATTATATTGTCAACAACTTCGCAGTGAACATGCTAAACTGATCACTACACCTTATTTTTAAGTAGTAGCAATAATAGGAGTAAAGTATGCCGTGTGCTGCCAATACCGGTATTGTCATATAAGCTTAAAATCCTCAATACTTTAGCGGGTTTACCAAAAACACCTGTCAAAAAATGTCCAAGAGCATCTTAAGACTCTATTATACATATACAAGGAATCCACGCCTGTTAAGAGGTAAAGGAATTTGTTAAATAACTTCAAAATTTGTTGTCCGATTTCGCCCAAAATAATTTTCCTAATGAGTTTTTAGCATGTTCTATCAACGCGGAAAATTTCAAGCCTCTACATCTAATAGTTTGGAAATTCTAAGCGGGATAACCTTGCGGGCACACAGACGGACGAATGGACGGACAGAAACTAACACTATGGAACCCTAACACGTCGTATTTCTCTTCTAGAATTAGTATCTCAAAATCAATTTTTATTTCATTACCGTTTTCCATGACGCTAAATTCTGTATCTCATACTTTAATACTGCTTCATATATATTCTTAAGTAATCTCTCGAACTAATATGGAGTTGGGCAGTACACATGGCCAGATCTGGTGAAGGCAGGTGGTCTACGAACCTAACTGGGCGGTGGCCTCGATTGGGTTGGAGAAACCCTGGTCCTCTCTTGGCCCGATGGGCGGATGATGTAAGGAGAGTGGCAGGAGGTGTTTGGAGCTTCTAGATGTCTACTTGAATAAATTTTATCTAATAACAATAATTTACTATAATTCTGTAAGGAAAACCGAATATCAAATAAAAGTATGCAATTTATTCACCTATGCAAGCAAAATCCCGGGTCTCAGTTTGATATGGAAGTATAAATTAAATTGGACTGTTTGTATGTGATTTCTGAATAACTTTATCAAATTTTTGTATGTCTGTCTGACTCTTTGCATGTTAATAGGTCTTATTATTATTAAAAAAAATACTATGGATAAATAAGTTTAGAAAAAAACTTAGACGGTGACTTTGCTGCTTCATATATTAGACGAATCGCATTCCAGGTTAATCTTCGCATACAAAAAGTGATTATTATGTTGTGGAAAAACAATAAATAGTGCTGTCTTTTTTTTTTAATTTAATTTTCTAAGAATGCGTTTCATTCCGTCATTTATCCTTCAATCACTTCGTCATATGTTCATACACACAACACCTCAATCGCACAGAGGGGCATTGAATCTTACTGATGGTTTTTCTCAAAGTTCTAATTTGCAATTCATTGAAGATTCCGCTTGTGATATTCAGGAGCTTGCAAAATAATAAAAGTGGCAAGAGATGCCACGGGGGATGTTTGCGTTCGCAAACGGAATACAAATTTTGGAGAATAATTCAAAAGCGTATGGAATGTCCTTTTAAACGAGAGCGTTAATGGATTTGTATTGTTCAACGCGTAAATGATATATATGATTTAAAATATGTTGTATTCGCATAGCTTTAGGGAAGACCTTTTTTCCATCTTTCAATAATATAAACCTTAATATGGTCGTCGTTTTCTACTCATCTAGATTCGAAGCACTGAGGAATGATATTTCTTTCCCTTATGCCGAAGCCAGACATAGCTTCATTTGAATGATTATGTAGTATGGCCGGGAACTTTGTGTAACTGCACAAAGTTTTGAAGAACTTTGTAGACTTCAATGAGAAAAATGTACAAATACTTTAAGCTATGTCTGGCTCCGGTATTACACCTATCATCCAATCTCCATAAAGTTTATCCCCTCATCATCAAATTTTCTGGTTCAGACCAACATTGTTATCTACAATGTTTTGAAATCTCAAGTTCTTTGCAACAATGGTTATTTACGTCACCCCGCTGGTGTTTGGTTGGTCCACGGGGTGATAGGAATGGCAGTTCCTATCAACCGTTATACCTGAGACAAATGAAGGACAATGGAACCTGAGATAGCGCTTGTTAACATCTAATCAAGCTTTGTTAATGTATATACTTCGCGAAAACCTAGCATTTTAATTATAAAAAACCCTCGTTTTCTTTCGCCAAGATCCTTCCACAACTATTGAGTATAAATTCTTTATCATTTTGTGTCTTCACGACACTGATATAAGGGACATTTTAGTGAGCTACTTTTGATGTAATTTCTTCAATCATTAATTTGTTCTGTTGGAATTATATACTTCCTTGGTGCTTGGAACCTAGATGAGTAGAAAATGGCGATGGCATTAGGGCTTATGTTATTGAAAGATGGAAAAAAGGTCTACCTATATATACTAATATGTAAAGCTGAAGAGTTCGTTTATTTGTATTCTTGAACACGCTAATCTCAGAAATTACTGGTCCGAATTGAAAAATTTTTTCAGTGCTAAATAGCCCTATGTCATCACACTAAAATTCTTCACCTAAGTTTACGCGGACGATGTCACGGGTTACAACTAGTATATTATATTTAGTTAAGCCCTTCCAGCTACTAAACAATAATTATATTGCATCATCAACAAAGTTGTTTAATATTTTGTTGCAACTAAGCCACATCACGTCATTTCCATGCAATACATGCATGTGTAAACAAATTATAAAGTTCGACGACTCTGAATCCCCTAATAGCAGGGGAGGGATCGATGCTAATTTTGTAGCCACTAAACCGTGGTGGGGATCAATTGGATTACGTAGATTAGGTGCAGAAACGAAAAAAAAATCCCTTGTTAAAAAAAAAATTAAAGATTGTTAGCAAAAGATTAAAAACACCTCAATATATAAAATAGAATGTGTTTGTAAAGCTTATGTGGCTATGTCCGTTAGACCTGGTTTATCTTTCCGCTACATTTGTCCGGAGCGCGCTGATGCGACAAAAATGTTGCTGCCCATTGAAGGTCTACCACAGAGCCGCTATCGCTAGTTTATGGTCCTGTACATCAAGTTTTATGGCCATGAAATATGCATGTACTTTTTAGGTGGTGTACACGTGATTATCTCATGCTTTTACACCTTCTTCCCGAAGAAAGGCACCATACATATAGGCGACCTTATATTCCTTATTCTCAAGGAATCAAATTCAGTCAAGAAAAATTTTATATTTAATACTATTTCTCCTACACTCCGGGATAGCTGGAAGAGATCTCTGTTAGAAATAATAATTATCTATAATAATTGTCCATTGAGACCTACCTCTGCAGTATGTAATGTATTGTTTTGTATAATTTTTGGTACATAAATAAGTACTAAGTAGCGCCACGCTTGCAGTTCTTTTGATCTGCAGCCAAATCGTGCCGGCGCGTCCAGGTACCAGTACCTTTTTATTAAATAAAATGAGCGTAACGTGGTAGCAATGCCAACATGAAGTGTTGGTATTGTTGTCATGTTTTCTTCGGTTTGTTAGAGTTCCTGTTGGCTTAAACCCCTCTTTAAAGGGCGGAAGCGCCTATGCGAGCCTTCTGGTTGTGCAATTGTCCATGAGTGTCGGTAGTACTTAGGAGATGAACCGCTTGTTCATTTGCCCTTGTAATGCCGAAGACACACATTGCTCAAAGTGTTTGTACATTTTTATCCATGAAGACTACAAAGTACCACAAAACGTTGCGCAGTACCCTTATATTGGCGGCGACTCTGAGTTTCAAGGAAGCGAATTCAATCATGATATAATTTACATTTACAAACCAAATAGCACTTCATAATGCCAATCCAGTAATTGAAGAGTCCTCCACTCCTCATTCCATTGATATCTTGTAAGACAACCAAGTAGCATTCAGTGGATAAACAGAATTATCTCTTCTCCTTCCTATTCTAGCATTATCCCAGTCTAGTACCAATGTCCGCTTAGATTGTAGAAGATGTGGCTGAGGGGAGACTTAGTCTGACGTCAGTGTTAGAATTAGTCAATCATCTGTCAACCAAAGTTATTCACTCAGGTGAATTCTCCCATTAGACCTATATAAAAGAGATAAATTCTTGAAAGAAAAGAATGTAACAGATAAAGCAGTTAATAAATCCAGCACCATAACCACACTCTCGCGATCGGAGTTTAATTAAATTTATTACAAAACACACGAACCTCGCCGGTTTGGATTAAACAATATTGCTTTCAAGCTAGATAAGTTTCTTGCCAACGCCTGGTTTAATATTCTTTTTGTTGAGCGAAAAAGTTTATAACCTTGTATCGTAAAAGTGTTACTTAATTTAAGTTTACTATCAACTATCCGAATTAATTCTGGAACAAATTGTAGCGTGATTTTATATCCGAAAACAATTTACAATGTAGTTCTGCTTTATATTTGGTCTGTAAAAGGACCTGGTTGACGAAATTACTAGAAAATAGCGTGCTAATAAAGGTAGCTGTTTAATATAAAGTTACTAGCGTTAACTCGCGCCTTCGTCTGCGTTTTCTTCGACTTTCAAATTTCATTTTTGCGACAAAGACTTGACTATATCCGTTTCCAAGGTAAAAACAGTTTTTAAACCGTAGTGGAATAAAATTAGTTCAGCGGTTTAGACGTGAAAGTAACTCTATATGTTACGTAACAGACAGATTTACTTTCACGTTTGTAATATTAAATATATTTTTTTTTTTTTTTATGTTAGATAGATGTAATCTGAGCTGGCAGAATAGCATAGTTAAAACGGTATCACCATAGACAATTATTGCTATGTTTTTGCGCAAATCAAAAGTTACTTTTAAAAAAAGCAGAAGAAAATTTCGTTGCATAAATTTACGCGGCTGTGTGTGTTTAGCTAAAAGATGCATTAGAGCAGTGGTTGCGAAATATAAAACAACAAGATATTAATTTTTACAATATTTTTTTTGGGATGACCAAAAAAAAAAAACATTATTTATCTAATTACTTTTAAGTGACACGAACGAAAATATTTAATTTATAAATATCGTAACCAATGCATAAGTAACAAATGTTGGAAAAATTATAATCTTCTTTTTATGCAAGGTTCATTATCTTTATGCTTTAATTTTGGTCATGAATAATTCTTAATGTATAATTTATTACTAAGGAAATAGTGATAATTTTTTTTATAGTAATTGTTTTCAGTTATGTTAAATTAGAGAATTGTAAAAATTTTAGTAATTGAAGGTAATAAAAAAGAATTTGTGTATTGACGTCATAGGTATTAAATTTTTTAACAAAATAATTTTGGCGGCAATATTTTTTCTTAATAGATTACGAGGAAATTTTTAAATCGGAAATATTTTGGGGCAAAATTCAGTTTTACTTATAGAAAAAAAGAAATTTATTATTCTCCAGTATAATAGCCGGAACTCAAGTGCGTTTTGTCGATTACTGTTGCGTTATCTATGTGGTGGCATCAAACATTTTGTAGGTTGGAGCCGTTTTCTATGGCTTGAGGACAATGACGTAAGCAATTATTATTCCTGAGCCGTAAGACGACAACGTCTGAATGAAGATATGTATCGCAATTGATACAAGCAACAGGAAATATTTTAAAATATAGACGCTGATATATTTTTTAAATTTAGACTTTCGGGAGTGGTATTCATAATATACGTTAATAGGTGAAGCGAAAGCTTTCGATGGCATTTTTTTTAAATTGCGCCGACGCAGGAGGATAATATTTGGCACAGGATCGTGTACGAGGAATGATAATATTTTCATAAAGTATGCATTACTAATACATCAAATTATTATAATAAAACCTCACGCACACCAACGCCAAACGATTTACACACACACGTATACATTTTACTGTAAGACTGCGTCAAAGCGTAATCATGATGCAGACGGTAAAAATATCTATTTGTCAAATAATACGATGTCAATGTACAAAGAACTGATATTTTGCATATATCCTCTTCGCCAAATGTTATTCAGGAAATATTTGACGGAGACAAAGAAAAGACGCACGACATGAATATAGCTGTATTCTTACTGACAAGTAACGGCCGTTACAATCATGGGGCATTTTGCCCCTACCTACATATTCATTATAACATCCTTTAATAAGCATGTAGAACCCAAATCTAAGATTAGTGGCCGAATTTCGACCACCAAGTTATCACCAGATTTAATAAACATGGCTTTTTAACTCACTTGATTAACAAATTTAGGCAAACACGATTTTTAATTACGCGAGTTAAAAACCCGTGTTTGTAGTGATTGTGTTGATGTATGTTTCTGGGGATTGAGTGAGTCAAAGAGTAAACTGTTTTCTTAATTATCTTATGCATTTACTAAGAAAGGGGTATGATCTGACGCACACGAGTTTACAAGCATACATGATAATAAAAGCGCCCAGCTCTAAGAACAATGACTGCTTATCAACTAAAGCGTTAACACAAAATGTAAATCTAATGGAAATTATCTTAAAAATGTAATTATCACCAAATTATTCTTGGAAAACTTGCGAACGAAATAACAGCACCCCAGGACTCATTCTACCCGGAATTTTTTAAAACTATTCCTATGACTGGCACATGTAACATTGACATAAAATTATTATTATTTTTACAGAACATGGCGGCAATGCTGTCACGTCTAGTGATGGTGTTGTTGTCGCGTATCGTTCGGTTTGTGAGACTTCCCGGTGGCCTAAACTCGTCATTAAGGGCCGGCAGCGCATCTGCTGGCCTTCTGGTCTAATAGTTTGGAAATGCTAGGGCGGGACTACCTCATAGGCAGACCGACGGATGGATGGACAGAGCGAAGTTATAAGGATTCCTTGTAGCTGAAATCTCCTAAACCAAGGTGTAATTTTATAATGTTTGTTTTAGCATTTGATAGATTACTTGTTGCCATTTCAGTTCCGATTCCCATGAGCTACCAAGTGACTTTGAAGTTGACACTGTTGAATTAAATGGCCCAGAAGTTCACACACTCAGAATGTTGCGAATTCCTCATTAAATTTTAAAGTAGCGACACGCGTTCCCATATTTCTCATGTTTTATAATAATTTACGAGTGTTCCTCTATTATGTCTGTGATCCCATGCACGATCAATTGAGTGTTATAGAAACCATTAAACATTGCTAAATACAAGTCAACACGCCCTATAGTTTACATTTCAATTTGATTTAAATCATCCATTACCCGTGCAATTATAAACTCTATTCCTCGGAGCTAGGGCACATTATTTGGTGTACTTTAAAATAACTTTTTTCTCTTGTCAAACTTTACACACGCGTCTTCACACTTGAGTGGATTTGAGTCGTTTGTCATATTTAAAAGTATAATCACAAGTAATTATTCAGTAACAATTCTAGCGTGAGAAGATTTTCAACATCATATATTTGTAGTTGTTTAGTTGACAGAATTGGAAATTTATCACAGAGTATAAATAGCAAATTTTATATTAATTCATGCTAAGTAAACTATGGAATTTTAACATAATAGTTATCAACGAAACGCATTTTTCCCTCTCGAGATATTTTGTCTATTATTGGAAATATTCATTCATTTTTGCCATTTGTAATCCGTGGTTTTGCAGTAAGTAATAATCAACATCGATTTTATAGTCTATGATTTTACAAAGAGGATACAACGATGAAATATCATCCAAAATGCACTCTGAAGATGCATTATAGATTATAGGTATCGGTAGATCCGTAGATGACTATTTGGACTATTTATCTGCAATATTAGTATAATATATAAAGTAATAGTTACACTTACTACAAAAATATTAACATACGCGTTAATTTCTATTTGCATTGTAACCCATTATTTAACAAAAATATATACTCGTACATCAAAAACTTACATGATAAATATAGTCCGTGGTTTAACAGTCATGGAAAAAAAGGATCAGAATATAGTTTATTGTTTATCATTTAACAACGAGGTGACAAAGCTCAATAGTCATACAAAATTAACACTGAAGATGCATTATACTCGACAGGCATCGGTAGATACGTATTTCACTAATTGGACTATTCATCTGAAATATTAGTGTAATATATAAAGGAATACTTTAAACATATTTGCAGACATATAATCATCCAAAATTGACAATGATGATGCATTATATGACAAAGGCACTAGCAGATAGATACAGATAGTTCGCTAATTGGACTATTCATATGCAATATTAGTGTAATATACAAAGGAATACTTTAAACATATTTGCAGACATATAATCATCCAAAATGGACAATGAAGATGCATTATATGCCAAAGGCACTAGCAGATAGGTACAGACAGTTCACTAATTGGATTATTCAACTGCAATATTAGTTCAATATCGTGACGCTGTCGTACAGTGACCCTTGCACCTTGGACAATCGATGGGTCCCCTCGCTTGAGGCGATATAGCTGTGGGGTAATGATGGGATGTGTGCTTGTAAGGGTTGGATTTAGGGGGTTTGTATTTATGATAACATTTATAAGTGTTTTGTCAGATTTGCGCGTAATATATGCGAAATGTAAATTAATTTATTTTTACGTTGTTATTAATTTTTAACTAATATCCCTAACTGTTCGTGTCATATAGCTTTTTCGTCTTAATATGTCAGCAATTTAAACTTCAGAATTTCCATGATTTTCTTATGTTCCTGTAAAAACTTAAATGTCTTCTAGAAAACCTTAAAAATAGGATACAAAACGTAAACTCATTCTCAATCCTATTATAATGTAAAGTAATATTTGAAAGATGTTAAGGCTTGGGAATAAATTGCTAACTTAGCTTAACCAAATCTGAATTATTGTGAAAATGGTGATAACAAAACATTACCCGACTGAGTTCACTGCGGACTCTTCTCAGTGTAATGCGCGAGGAATCACAGAAATCTTAGCTTTTAAAACTGATAAAGAATAATAATCTTATACATATCTTGACGTTCATAAGCACTTATAAAAAAGTCTATATGAACAAACGATTTTGACTTTAAAAACATTATATATAGACATGAAAATCATTTCTCTAAACATGTTTATTTTTTAGGAATGATTTAACTTGTTTTAATCTGTTCTGTTTTTATCCGGTAGACTTCAGCATAATAACTGTCATTAGAAGATTTTATCATAACAACCACGCTTGACAGGTGGGTTGAGATTAATGATACTAACCATCCACTCTCATCCGTCAGCCCCTTAGTTGCCTTTTACGACATCTAAGCCTCTCTTTAGTATATTCTAAACCGGATAACAAAATATTATAAAAGGCGTGAATAATTAAAAACAAAAACTAAAACTTGTGTGTATTATGCTAGCTTTGTCTGCAACGTCGTGTGTCGTCGAGTACTTGAGGTTAGACGAGGTAAAAGTATATACAAAAATTAGACATATGGAGGTAATATAATATGGCATATATCAACTACTTACTGGATCAATTCAGACATACGGAGTCCCTCAGGTCATGCGTTATATATCCCAATGGAAAGCCAATTTATTGCCTGCGTCTGGACATCGCCTTTGTATCATTTGTTATCTAGACTTTACGGTGATGTTTTCTGACGAAAGAACACCGTATAATTTATGAGGACGTATAAAGGTACAAAATGTCTCTCAAAAGTTGTGTATAGTTGATTGTAATGGATTGTTTGTCATTTTTAGGTTTGTCCTTCTTAGTCCTACGAGGAAATAGGACCAGTAGTTTCTGAGATTATCGCGTTCAAGTAAACATACAAACTCTGCAGCTTTATATATTAGTAAATTATCTTTATACATTCAAGAGTATAAAGGGGAACAATATAATCTATACTAATATATAAAGCTGAAGAGTTGCTTTGCTTGTTTACCTGAACGCGATAATCTTAGCAACTACTGGTCGGATTTGAAAAATTATTTCAGCGTTAGATAGCCCATTTATCGAGAAAGGCCATAGGCCTAAATCATCACGCTAAATTTGAACCTTTTTTTAAATTTTACACGGTTGAAGTCACTCACAGGCACAACTAGTTATAAAATATATTTACCGACAAGTACCACTTGATCAAATGCTACAAAGCGATAAAACCTTGAAAGTTGCCGTCTTCTTTTATTTCATCGATTAAAGAGGGAAACTTCAACAAACACAGCAGTTGAGGAGTACGATATAATGAACAATAAGTCTTCAAACTTTCCATTCGATCAGTTAAGTGTTCTTGGGCGTCTAGTATTACGGATACTTCACTTTCCGAGATAATAAGTGTATCCTAAACTGTAACGTAGAAGATTACCTTTATTTTTATCCTTGCAATTTGTTTTTATTTCCTCCAAAAGCTGCGCCGAAGTTTGTCGAGAGACTCAAGTGTACCTGAAAGAAATTAAGACAGTTTTATTATATACTAGCTGTTGTTAAATTTTAATAGCTCTCAAAAGGGAAAAATCTACCGATTTTGAAACATTTTCCATTTGTACTTCGCTCGTATTGGTTTTAGCGTGATGGTATATAGCCTATAGCCTTCCTCGATAAATAAGCTATCTAACATTGAAATATTTTTTTCATCGGACCAGTAGTTCCTGAGATTATTGCTTTGTATATTAGTATAGATCAGTGGTTCCCAAACTTATTTTGTCTACTGCCCACTTTAAGAATAAATATTTTTTTAGCGCCCCCATTTTTTCACTCGCAGCCAGAGCAACTTAACTTAGCGATCAACTCAAATGCCGACCACTGATTAGGCCACGACCTCCTCAAGTTTCTTGGTCAACTATTCATGACCACTGGACCCGTAACTAACGGTGCTTCACAACGACATCACCAACAGGATTACAGTTGCCTTTCCAGCCTTAAAAAGATGAGTAGGTATATTCTTGAAGGTCAATATATAAAAATCATTACATGATTAAGCCTCTTACAGTATAGTTTTTAAGTGATTGTTATAACATTGAGGCCATAATAAAATATTATCTATCCGTTCTATCTCTCTGTTATTTATGTTGTCATTGGAAAATAAAATAGAAAGATACGACACTTGGTGTAAATCATGCCGGAGCGTTGAAACTTTTTCATCGCCACCGGGATGACATATCGCGTCGATGTAAGCGTTTTTCCTACGAAAATATACGATATTAAAAGTGAAGAACTTCGGTAGGTTGTCGTACTTTCCTTTATATTATTAGCTTTCTTAACAATAAGAGAATTCTAAAGTATTTTTTATCTTTATAGCTTATTATATTCGTAAATTCTATTAATATGTGTATATCTGACAGTCTATATAGACTGAAGAAGACTGAAGAAGCATTCATATAGGTAGATATCTACCTATATGAATGCTTCTTGTTGCCTAGATGAAATTTTTTATCATAGATAAAAATATGCTGTGTCAACGCTGTCATAACACATTTTTGAAGGGTATGTTCCGAAATACACTACGAGCATTGCTCAGTGCTCACACTGGTCATAAAATCGTTCCGTTATACACTGCCAGTATACTGCGGCAGCAACCTATGGAAATATATGACGTCATATATAGTCGCCATATTTGCAGTGTGAGCATTGGTGCTATCGAGCTTTGAACTCAGAACTTTGATCACGTGATCAACCATAAATATAGCGGCTCTTGTTAAAAAAAATAAAAGTTGAATTTAACAGTACATTAAAAAATCGTGGGTGAAGACTTTGTGTTTGTGGTTTTGTAAAATTAAAAATGTGAAAATGGAAAAATTGAATGGGGATGACAGTATACTGGATTGCGTTCCGTTTTAAGCTGTAACCATTCAATCAAACAAAAAAAAGAATAGCTTTTCATTGTACATGATGGACATCACAGCTTACAGTGCTCGCAGTGTATATAGGAGCACACTCAAAACGTTTATGTTATAAAACCAAAGAGTCATAACAGAAATTGGTTTACCTCCTCAAAGACGGAGCGTAAAAGAATTCATTTCTGCTGTCATGGCGCTGGCTGGACTTGCTCTATTTTATGATCCAGCTTTTAACTAAACTTCCGTAATACAATACTGTTGTACAACAAAAGACAACATATTATCACACCATTAGTCCCTCGTGACCCATCGCTGGTTTGTGGTAATTATCGTTAGTATTGTATCCCCTCGCATCCATATATTGCGTTCCGAAGAATAGAATACGCTCGAGAAAATTAGAGACCCATTGAATATGCCCTCGCTAAGACCCAAACAAGAAACCCTTGAGCGAATTTATAGCTACACAAATGGTACATATAACACACGCTTTGACAGGCGCCTGTAATTTATTTGAGAAAATTTTTAGCAGTTCTAGGCTTTTAAAAACTATTTCCTTGGCTGTTTTACGCAACTCTTTTGATGTATTTATCCTTTGTTACTAATCTGAGTGGTATGTGGTCCTTATTTGAAAGATAAATCAATTTGGCTATCTTTACAAGTGGAGTCAGTGTCGTCCGTTATTCCGTCTAAATCAGCTTCAACTAAAAGACGAGCACATTTGGATAGTTATTTTAAATCGATCATCTAGACAATTGGTAGGGTTTCGAGTTAAAAACAATTCCTTGTTATGTCACTGCTGTACTTAGCAAGAAAAAAAAATAATATTTTTACTTTACAGATTTCTTTCACAGTACTAAGTTACCTCCTGAATAATTTTACTATAAATATTATTTTGTGCATTTAATTTAGTTATTTATTATATAGCAGTGCCTATATGCCACTGGATGACAGGATGTTAGATCTTTGTGGAAACCAATTTGGGGAGGCGTATAGCTAGCAGTGGACTTCATTAGGCTGAAGGAAATAAACATGAGAAAAGTCTGTAATATTTACAGGCTATATAGGCTGAAATATTACAGATATAAAGATAAATGAAATATATAATTTATTGGATTTGAAATAACTTGAGGAACAAAATAATTGGTTCTTAACAATAATAATAATTTATTTAGTTCAAGGAACAAATGGCTCTTAATGAAATTACTAACTAAATTTACCGGGGAATTAATAAATATGTGTATATATAAACAAATTCTAGGTCTTCACTCTTTTGACACGATAACATTTTATAAGTCGACTAACGCCGGCTGCACGCATAAAAGTGTCACGTTCCCCTTGAGCCGATAGTGCAAGCGAGAGCGCGGAATATACGATATAGGGGGACGATGTTCCACCTGAGCAGAGCGTACAAGCAAGAGCGCGGTTATTACGTAAAATTAATATCTGTAAACCCACTTTACATACAACTAATGTTTTCTTTTCTTTTTCGCTTGACGTGAAATGCTCTATAATAAACTTTTTCCCCGGTATCGTAGATTTCCTGTTTATTATTAATTAAAATACATATTTATTGCTATTGCTTCAACATATCAGTTGACTTTTTTTCGGAAAGTGGTTAATAATTTGCCTGGCAGTCACCTAAATCTAAAATTTAAATAATTCAGTAATCAATTAAAAACAAGCTTTCACCTGGTTTATGTTGCATTTTTATAAATCTATTTCAATTTTAGCGCCAAAACGCTCAGTACTATAATGGCGTCTTATACGAGTTAAGGTAGTTATTAATTGTTATGGTGAATACAATAAGGAGTACCATCTAAAGTAGGAAAAAGTTGAAAAAGTGTCCAACGTTATAGGTCAATGAAGTTAGCCCCTTAAAAATGTTTTCCTTCTACATAAACTTCAACTTATTTTCTTCTATTCTTCGGCTTTTAAGTCGCTTGTTCATTGTTTGTTCTTAATTGTTCGCTGTTAATAATCATTAATGTCAAAAAAAAAATCTTCCTTCAGGTTAGCCCCCTATTGCAATTTTTCATATTTTTCATCCATCAGTAATGACCTGTATTTATGGCTTTTTGATTGTTCGTGCATTTGTTCTATTTACAAATTGCTTAATTTTTGTGTAATTAACAATTTTAATTAGTGGACGCTATGTATGCGAAATATGTTCTCTGCGCATTCATCAACTATACGCTTTAACTTTTAATCCGGTTTTAATCATGACTGAAGGAGCAATTTAGTATATAATTTAAATATAATAATGAAATCAATAAAATAATGTGTTTACGTAAACAGTCAACCTTCCCCGATGGAATATTACTCATTAGAGTGCAAACAACAACTACGAAAAGGAAAAAAACAAAAATTTGTATTTTTGGGTAAAGTAACAAAACTGCATTGTATCATTAAATTACAGGATAACGAAGGACATACAAATATTTTTTAATAAATTAATAAAAAGTTGATTTGCCCCTGCCAATTTATGCCGGAGCCAGACATAGGCCTAAGTGTTTCTACATTTTTTTTCCTTGAAGACTTTGAACACTGGTTTGCGCAGCCAACCACACTTACAGTGTTGCCAATTTAGAGGTATTTCATAACAGACTCACCATACTTTCATGTATTTTAATGACGTTTTATTTGATCCTAATAAGTGATAAAAAATTTTTTGGCATATAAGGGCGGAATCTAATTATGTGTAACCTACTTTAAACAACTTTTATCGATTTACACCGACGTCAATCGACTTTTTTCGACTTTATCGATATTTGTTAAACGATTGTCAATAAATGTATGTCTGAGATCTTAATCGTCTGTACGTATAACGGCAAAAGAAATTATTGATCAAAAATTTTAATCTATTAAAAATTTACTTTATTTTACGCCGACATAATATAAGGTTTACCGAGCCTTAATATTTGTGTTATTCCTAACAATAGTTTGTTAAGAAATTTAAATTTTCTTTAACTTTACTATAAATTATAACGTTTAACGGCCAACACGTATGCACTCCTGTAGAAATACGCATTAAGCTAAAACATAATTGTAATAACTGAATAAACACCTAGGTGAATAACAGAAAATTTCTATGGCGTTTAATGTTTTTTTTTTTTTTACAACAGAAGTGTCTGTCGCGACACGTAACAGTGAAGTGACGAGTGTCGCCTCTCCTGCTTAGCCGCCATTTTGAAAACTAAAGGGTTCGCGGTACGCCTAAAGAATTTTTCTATTTCACTTTCCTGCTCCCCACTTCACTGTTAATGCTACAAGCAGTTTTATTTGAAATAGTCTACGACTGTTTATGCACTATGCAAAAACATACAATCCGATAATTCGGTTTTTCATTTTTGAAAGATTGAACTAATTTGTGTTTGTCAATACACAAGCATATAATCTAAAATAATAATAATATTGGTTTTATCTTTTTCCGGAACATTATCTCTTATGATAGATAAGCACTTTAGGCAAAAACACTTTTAAGATATACAGATAAAACAATAATATGATAGTTCAAAGGCGGCCTTATTGCTAAATGCAATCTCTGACAGGCAACCTCATAACATAAGAATAAACAATATGAGAGCGCAATAGTGCAATATGATGAACATTTACATAGATTATACATACTACTAATAATATATGTTTATAAATAATACATAACGATGACAAGCGACGGCTAGCAACTTTCTTGCTGATTCTTCTCGCTCGCTCGCCGTGTCCGTATCAGCAGTAGCTTTTAACATATTTGAAAATTTAGTGGACCCTGTAAAAGGATGCTTTAATAAAATATTTTTCAATTTGCTTCGATATAGTGAAAATCCACTTACACACATCCGACTGCAGTTGATAATTCTTCCGACTCGACTTAATTTGTTCTAATGATTGTAAAATATGTCACGTACGTCATGGTTACTAAGAAGCTTTAAGGTTTTTTTTCTGGTCTCTTTTTTATTTTGATATATTCCAAATATTTACATATTTATTCACATTTTATTTTTATTAGTAAATCGCCAACAAAATACGCACAATAAAACATAAAATGTGGTACCTCAATTGTAGGCGATGACTACATGCATAGAAAGCAACTAAGATATTAATATATAAAAATTATTGTTAACAAATTTAAAAAATTACGCAAAAACAGTTATTTAAACAGCTACAACATAGATTAAAATGAAACATAAATACAGGGAGAGAAAAAGAAAGAATTTTTGTCAAAGTTACGTGGAATCTATAAATTGTCCGTTTAAATTTATTTATGCCGTAGCTTAAAGTGTCCACATCACTGTTTTTTGCCAATAGAACAATAAGTCCTTATGACTATAACATGAATATTATTTATTTATTTGACTGGAAAATTAGAAGAGGTTACTTTTTTTCGGACTTCAAAATTGGTTGTAGTGCACAAGTCGCAATGCATCTATTTAACATGTTTTGACTATATCAATTTACACATAAATTAACGTACTTAGTGATTGAAGACTTTATATCATGAATTAACTCTATTACGAAAAGATGGGGAATTACGGATGGCTTGATAATGAATGAAGCACGGGTTTTTTGTACTAATTAATCAATTTATATTTTAGTTACTCTTAGGGTATCAGTACCTAAATTTCACATATATTTCAATACTAGTTGTTAGCCGCGACTTTGTCCGCGTAAAATTAGGTGAAAAGTTTTAGCGTGATTATGTATAGCCTATAGCCTTCCTCGATAAATGGGTTATCTGACATTGAAAGAATTTTTCAAATAGGACCAGTAGTTCCTGAGATTTAGTGTAAATGATTAAAATATTTGGCAATAGTCCGTAGTCCGGATGATCGAGTTCCCACTTTACCAAGTATTGTCGAATGGTAAAGGTTTTTTTTTAATGTGTGGATGATATATGGAATTTAAAATATCAATGAGATTGTATGAATTCTGTGCGCTTCGATTTAACACTAGAACGATCATAATAATAAAAGTAGTAAAAGTAAAATATAAAACCGCTTAAATCAAAAAATTACACCTAAAATCGGAATGTTTATGCAGGCGTTCGTCGTAATCAACGGTTCCAACAATGCAATGGACAGTTGATAGAATCGGGCGTAACTTTGCGGAATTACATGACAGGCAAAGTGAATTAAGTTACTTTGCAATAATCGGCTTTAATAAAAAATTATGAAAACTTCTCTGTGAACAACATGCCCTGTTTGGCATTACTTTGCAGTATTTCGCGATATTTGTAAAAAAGTAATTTACAAACATTACTAATAATAAATAATCGATCCAACCGATTTTGATGGCACTGGCAGATAGCTTATTTAGTAAGAAATAACATAGACTAGTTTACTTTTGCCAAAATATTTTAGGTTTTACAATATGGCGGATAACAGAGGAAACGTCAGTGGAATATTAAGTTGGTTTTGTTATCGCGGATTACTGCAAAGTAACTTGACCCACTTTGCAATGCAATGGACGTAAGTGATCCTACCATTACAAATTACAAATATATACAAAATGATTCAACCATGATTTTTTATCGTCAATGCAAAATCGACTTTCAAAACGAATGATACTATTAAATTTAGTATTTGATATTCAGTATTACGTTATCTATTTTCCCTTGGCTGACATTTTTCTAACAAACGCCGAGATTCTATTTTCGAAATTAAAAAGAAAATACTGTTAATAACTACCGATTAGGTATTTTTATATATTTTCGTATTCTATCTGCTAAGAACTGTTAATGTAATGATAAAATTTTTATTTATTTACTTAAATTTCTTTAGAAATTAAGAATGAAAACCGCCAATCTCCTTTTTACTAGGAATTTAAATCAATCACAGTATTTTTACGTACCGAATTTTCTTAACCATGTGAATATTTGTACATGATTATGACACAAATCGACCAAGGAAAATTAGACCACAAATAGTAGAGTGAGAAAACAAACAAGGACTCTATTATTTTGTAGTATTATCCCTCCATGTCGTCGAATAGTTCAAAAAGAAAATAAATATTATCAGAAGCTCTTTTTTAATTTGATCCATTTCAAACTGATAGAATCAGGCGCTACTTTGCGGAAATCCATGACATGCATGACATACTAAACTACTTTGCTTAAATCCGCGAATGAAATTTTCATTCTAACTTCATTCGCGGATTTAAGCAAAGTAATTTAGTATTTCATGCATGTCATGAAGTCAAACAGAAGTTTGTGCACGATTTAATTTAAATGTGCAAATATTTCTTGGATATTTACTGAAACAAATCAATGATTTTTTGCTGTTAAGAGAACTTAATATCAGATAAAATAAACATATAGAAAACCTTGTGTTTTGTCACTCCACTTAAATATCAGCTGATCTGAAAAGGAGAATACATTATATATCTGACATCAATACTATCCATTCATAAGGTACATTTCTCTAAAACAATTGATCTAAACAACCTCTAATAATCAAGCAGAGACGAGAAAGATATATTTTTATCTATCCATAACTGCCGTGAAAATGATAAATATTATGTTTATTATAAATATATTTTAATAGATGTGGAGTGTGCTTTAACAAATTATTCGTCCAAGCCAGCGCTTCTCAACCTTATGGAGTCGCGGCCCATATTATTGAATTTATAGGAAAACATTAAAATATGTTTTTTCTCTTTTTGGAATAAAATTCTATATATGATGCCAAATATTTTTATTTTAAAGCGGAGTATTATATTCTTAGGTTAAGTACTTGACAGACAGACAGACGGACAACGAAGTGATCCTATAAGGGTTCCTTTTTTCCTTTTGAGGTACGGAACCCTAAAAAGTATTAACTAACTATCCTATAGTGACTCCTGTCTGAAGTTAAGACGAATAGTGACTCTATAGGGGAATCTAAAGCTAATTTATTAAGAGAAACGTGTTGTCGGCGATGGCTGATGTCATCGGTGGTACAGGAACTGTCCTTTTTTGAATTTACTTACGTGACCGCGGTTGCTATCGGCGGTGTTACCGGACACAAGAGGGAGACAAAGAATAGACGAATTCGAAATGTGGTGCTGGACACGACTGTTGAGAATTCCACGAAAGGCCAAATGCACAAACGTGCCTATTCTTTCACATCCGGTACATTAACACTCTTTAATCCACAATTTATCTGTTGTTTGTATTTAAACATACTTCGGCCATATGAAGAGCCGGTGGCAATCTTCAAATCCTTTGTTGTTGGACGAAGCTGATCTTGTGAACACGATCCTCAATAATAAGGTTACGATTAAAAAGAGAGACAGAGGTACAAACTTTAGATTTGTATGTTACTTAATACAAAGCTAGAAAATGTAAATCATTACGTAAGTTAGATATTAACTTGCAACTAACTTGGCTTTTTAAGAAGAACATACTGGAAGTAAAGAGTACAGAATTATTTAATAGCTGCCATCTCCTTTATAAACCCTTTTTACACGCCTTTACATCATACTGAATTAAAAATTAATGACGATTCCTTCACAGTAGCTAAGATTATCAAAGGACGTTTCCTTTGACAAAGGAAACCTAAAACTTGCAACGATGGTGTTGTTAAAAGATACAATTTAATATTCTTTTTATAAAAACGGCATATTGTTTTGGTTCCTCAAGATAAAAGTGTATATTAACATTTAGTCCTTTTTATCTTTCACTATAAATCACTGTGCCCGTCATGATCATCATTATCATTGCATATGGCATCCTGTATGGATCATAATTTCAAGTCTTGGTCCCTCAACCACGCCACTACTGCTGTTGTAAAAAAGTGCAAATCAGATATGCCGCCAGGGACAAAACGGAGTGGTCACTCGTGCGACAGGGTTTGATCTGGTGCTTCGTAGTCACATTGTGGTGAGTCTATTAGTCCGCATTTGTAAAGGTGGTGATTCGAACTTACGTGCTTGGTCCGGAATCTATGCCCATCTATCACATTACAAGGCGCTTACGTCTTTACATCGTTCTTACGGAATGAAAAGTAAAATAAATGAATATGAGGCACGTATTTTCCACATGTATTATTGTGCCAAGAACTGCGTTTTCGACTACGTGTCTAGTTGTAACTAAGAATGGATGCTTATAGCCATCCATGAGGGGTTATTCTTCTTCGTCTTGGTCGCTACACTCTTGAAAGAGTGGTCGTGCATGTCATTTCTTGTGTGGCAAACTTAACAACGCAACGCCTTTCTTCTCTCACAGCCGCGCGTCTGGTGCTCTCGAGGGGCTATTACGTATAGGGAATGTAGATAAAAGAAACTTTGCCATATTTGCAAACTCAAAAGCGGTACCCACCATTTGGCTCGTATATCCTCGAGTTGTATGGGGTATCCGATGGCCCTAACTATTATAGATGTGATTTTGAGATTAAGTAATGAAGAAAAAATATTGTCATACAATGGATTTCTTCTCATACAGATATTAAGGAAAACGAAGAGGCTGATTCTGCTGCTGGAGAAGCAATGCGGGATGAAGAAAATTAGGAGTGTTTACTGTTACCGTCTGACCTATTAGGAAAGGTGAAAAGAATGTGTAAACAGATTTGACAACAATCTTTTGTCAAACTTTCTCTTACAAAAGGTATATGGACTATGGTTTACGACGGTGCGGAGTCAACCTCTTCGTTACCCATAGTTTGAGGTGATAGGAAGAAAGTATGCCTATATCCCTATATCAGAACAGGATACTACCAAGATGTACACTTCTATTTTCTATTACTTAAATTGTGGGTGGATTTTGTATTTAAGGTGCATATGTGTAGTTACAGGGCTATCACTAAGTGATCAAGTCCCTTTCAAGAAAGATTAAAAAAAAAGAATGGATAAAGAAATCTCATCAGCCGACGCATGTATGAAATACGTTACCTTATGTTATGTTATTGGTAACCCTTAACACCGTCAAGAGGTATAAAGTCTTATTATATAGAATATTCGGGTCCGATATGGTTCTCTTAATGTAATAACAGATAACGAAAATCCTCTAATTTTTTTCGGACGCAAAAAAATATACACTTCTTTTCGTTGTCCATAGGTCGACAGTAATACTCTTGTGGAACGTGACTCTTAGGGGGACAACACGAGAAAAACTAAGAAATTAAATATTAACTGAAGCCACTATATGTCTGTGTAATATATACTTGTAAGAATGTTATTTCGTAAGAGACTCATGGGAGTTGCTGTACGTTTTAGACTGATAAGTTATATTATTTATTCGTGTGTTAATGATAATTAGCATAAATTGTAAGACTGACGTCATACTTTGCATACATAATGCATTAAGGGAACTAACAACTGGCTAATTGTTCATTCCCTTTAATACCCTTTATAAATCCCTCAAACGCTGACAGCTTATATAAAAGTGTGAAAAGTGAGTACGATTTGTCTTGACATTTTCGTGATGGTGTTTGTGAATGCATGCTTAGTTACTCTAGTAAATAATCTTTCCCATGTCATTTAATGATGTTCAGTTTTGCTACGTCTCCATAAAATTATATATATCTTGCATATAAAATTCTCGTGTCACAATGTTAATTACCGTACTCCTCCGAAACGGCTTGAGCGTTTTTATGAAATTTTATTTGCTTATTCAGTAGGTCTGAGAATCGGCTACTACCTATTATACTCGCAAAGCCTTGCGTGAAGATGCCTTCAATTTTTGAAGGTATAAATAAATAAATATATAGGATATATATAGGACTATATGAAACACGGGCGTCTGTAACTAATGTAGACAACTGAATGCCTGTGTTATAGGTAACAGCCGATTGTTATACACAAACATATATTTTTTAAATATATAAATACATACATATAAATATACACCCAGACTCAAGGTGGGATTCGAACCCACGACCCCCGGAGAGGAAGGCAGGGTCACTGCCCACTGCCAACAGGCCACTCTTTGGTACTCTAAGCGATCTTAAGTATCTTTGTTAATCGACTTCAAAGAAGAAGGAGGTTCTAAATACAAATATTTTTTTCCCACTAGGTGAATAAATTTTGACGATTCTTCTTTTATTTGAAAATTGGTGCTTCCCGTGTGGTCCTTTTTCAATTTGGGCCTGTTCTTTAATCTTTTTACAAGCGTGTGATACGATTGACCACCATGACAGATAAGCGGGGTTGAGGTTTTGAACCGAGTACCTTACGGATTTCAGTCCGTCCTACCTTTGAACTAACTAAACTTCAAAATTATACTACTTCAATTTTGATAATTCCTCTGTATGCCTCTACTCTCTACCTCCGTAGAAAATTGTATCCATTTCCATAATAAGTCAAATTGTCCTATGTTTAACAATTATCCGTTCTAAGCGGATGTGATGATGGACTAACAATAAACCACTTTTTTGCGGCCTATCACTTTTATACGTCCAGCAGTTTTCACGATCTTGTGATACGTGTCCATTCGCTTTTATATATATAACGTAAGTATACCCATTATTAAGCCGACGCGAAATTCTATGGACTACGAAACGTATGAAAACTATAAAAGAGCCTGGCAGGTGACACGACAAAAAAAAAGAAGAAAAACGTATTTACTTTTCCCGCGTGTTAATTTTCATAATGTATATGTTATATATGTCATGTGTTGTCATTCATGGAATAAACCAGTGCGTTTCTAATCGTGTCTTAGTTCACTTCTCCGATCGTCGACTTAATAGTATATGTACAAACAGTTGCTCAAAAAATTTTTTAATTGAAAACTTGCTGATTTATTTAGTTTCTATACTCAATTTAGTGAATAGAATTTGATGGCGACGAATTTACCTATACACCTGAAGAAATTTAGATCACAGTTCAAGTAGCTACGGATAAATTGTTGCCCTCTCAAAAAACGCTCGTAGCATTTCTCTTTGCGATGCTCACCAAGGCTCGCATCGCGACTCACGCCACTCGCATCTTATACAACTGTTGCATAAACTACTATTGTCATATTCAAAATATCTACAGATATACGAATAATGCAACGACGCGGAGCTAAGGATTTTCGATTAGGGATCGGTTGACAAGTTGACTATGAGGGCCTTATTCGACTCGATGCCTCTTAGCTTGAGAGAAAGCTCGGTCATGCGGATATTCTAGGTTATTTGTTCGAGCTGAATTCGAGTGGACTTTAAGTGCATTCGGAAGAAACGAAGTCAGACATCGATTTAATATAAAATAAACATAATATTTTTCAATCAGTCCGAAGGAAAAGATCTTTGAATTTCATAATTCAAAAATTAAAATATGTGTAAATAAATATTCTCTGGTTATTAGTATGAATATTTTATTTAATGGTATTTTTTTTTGCGATAATCTACTGATTGCAATATATATTATATTCTCATACGATAGAGTCGTTGGGTGGGTTCATTCACAGCCTGCCACCCACGGGTGAGATATCCTTCAGTTCTTAGGTCTCGAAATGTTTCTACGCAGGGTTAGGCCCTTAGCGATCACACTTATTGTTCGAAATTCAAATCAGTTCGGCTAGAGCTAATATTATTCGGTGCCCTAGTTTTTTTTTTAATAGGCTGTATGCTACACGCTCGTTACCTTTTTATGTTTAAAAAAGAAAACTGAACATAGGAGAATTGGCGGGAATTAGGGCTTGTCAGCACGGTGCTGTAATTATTGAGAATACTTAAAATATTGTCTAGAAGATAAATAAGGATCCGCAAGTTTGTTAGAACATATTTTTAGATAATTATATCAAACAATTATCCTACACTACAGAAAGATTTATCTACCCAGGTGGTGCGTATATATGTAATTCCTACTTTTCATGTACATTGTATTTATTTTCCAACCTAGCAATTATTACAAAGTTAAATAAGTTTTACAAAAATGCTAATAATTTCAGTATCCTTTGTGTTACCATACAGACGGAAGGCGAAAAAAGAAAATGTCTTGTGCGAAACTAAAAGCTTTTGTGAATTTTATTCAGCAAAGGTAAATTGATATGTTCAAATAACACAAAGCTACCAAGTTCTACGCAAGCCACGGTTGAACGCGACACCAAACAAGGCAGACAAGAGAATAACCAAATATTATTCACAATAAAGGATTCGGAATAAACTGTTCAGTTTTGTCATAACCCGTGCATTTCCACTTCACTCTTTTTATTTGTTTATTTCCGACCGAGATTTTCGTATTAAAGTGGAATCGCATGCAAATTGAAAATGTTTTTGAAAAATCTGCCTCTAGTGTTCTTTAAAATATGCGTTCATATTTTTGTGTGTTGATAAATAAGGGCCCTTATATATACTAACATTTGCAATTTAAATTTCACGTTGAAGCGCGTTAATAATTACAATACAATATTGTTATGGTTATATTTAAGATGCAATTGCAATCCCCTGAACATCATGATGATTATAGTTCTACTAGCCCCCAGAAGATATCTTATACTTAGAGAGTCAAATTTCTTAGTATTGCATGGATTACATACAGGTGCCGAGTACACTGCGTTGCAGAGGAAGGAATCGTAATTTGGGACTTTAGAGTACCCTTTAAAGTGGCCATTTTCACCACCTTCAATGTCAGTGTCCTCTCCTGCCTAGTCAAGTCTGGTATGATCGTACTTGTGCAGCTTTAGATGTCCTTTATAATAAATCTACTGTAAATAATTCTCTGGTCATAGTGTTTGTTGCCATATCCCTTCCTTCTTTTGCGTATATTTAGTACGCCTGAGAATCGGTTGTAAACTATTTTCTAGACTCCTAAAGGATAGAGATGGCTGTGCAGACAGAGTTTGGGGTACAGGTTGTATCTTATAACAGTTTTTGACAAGCCAAGGTGTTTTAGTAGGTTGTATTTAAGGATTTTGCTGGTATATTGCCCTCGCTTCCACCTCTACCGCATGTAAATTTATTTTGTAAACGTTTTGAGTGATTGCATTTGTTAGGTATACTTTGACCTCTTTGTTTTTACCATAGTCACCGATGGAACTGTCAGCTTTAACAATACGTTTAACATAATCAATACGCTGTATAAACAAATAACTTTTTCCACTTGATTCTCCGGAAAGTTCCATCGAAAATAAGGTTTATAACGTTAGAGAGGCCTTTGCCCAAAACTGGGACATTACAGGTTAATTTAAAAATAAAAGATGTATATTATGAACCTAAAGTACGTAGGTACGTTTTTCCAAATATTTTTTACCTAGAGATCATTATTTACATGGCTACTCTTTACGTAAGATTGTGTTCATAAATTATAAGACTGCTTTATTCAATTTGGTATTAGTTTAATAGTATTTGATGGCATAAATATAATATACGTAAGTAGGTAGGTATACAAATTTATACTTACAAGTTTTTGGAAATTATTCAATGGTATTAAGGTGTTTTGAACATATGTTTTATACTTATCAGCTAACTTACGAGTGTTCCTAGTCCTATTTAAAAGAGCTCATAGCATGCTAAGTCGTGTATTCTTCTTGTTATCATTCTTAGAGATAGTGCTGATAGAAAATTGCATATAATTTAATACGTATATGTTTTAAACGATGCACATAAAAATATGTATGATTCTTATACAATGAAATACCGAAGTACTTTATTTTTATTAATTTGAATTCTTGACTTCCAAGCGCATTTATATAATCAAGTACATGCATTAGAGAAAAATAAGAGATTTTTAACAATAAGGGGAGGATATTACACAGCAGTGTACGCCGTTTGTGGGTATCACCGAAATGGCGGTCATTGACCCCGGCGGCAGTGTGTCGGTTGGTCGAGGCCGAACGTTTATCACCCTGATATAGCTCATGTAATTTGCCTCTACTTGACGTACCCACTCGAATCGTAATGCTGCTTTTAGTTCGAGTTCCTTGAAGTCATACTTTGCTTCTACACTTTATTTGTAAGAATCAATTTTCGTTTATACTTAGGAAATTTCTAATCAATTTCGAAATGCTACTTTTATCTCTAGTAGCTTCATACATACGTACATAGAGACATACATATGATTGCATATTAAGTGTAATATAGTGACTACATACATACATAGTAAGTATGATATACTAACTTTACTCTTTACTTGAAGAAATCTTGTATTACATTAGATATAGATACATGAAATCTTAATTGATTTTTCCCACAGTACTGACTATTTGATTTAAAAAAAAAAAACGTTATATTGTTATTTATGTAACAAAATAATGTGTTGGTAGGAATTGGTTGCTATTGCGGCAACCAAAAAAGTTTTTGGATAACCAACAGAAGCCTTGATTAATTTTATGTAATTTAATGCTTTAAATTAATTTTCATTGAACAAGAACGATGAATACTAAATTAATTTAATCTTTTCATTAAGTTGAATTGATTTGATTTAAATTCAGTTTGAATGTAATATTCAATGAGGAATGAATACAGACATTGGATTATTTATTAATATATACTTCTCATCAGAAAAATGTGTATAATTAGGAATATATGTCAAAAAAAGAAAAAAAAAGGAAGGGTCTCGATTTTTCTGATGAGAAGTATATTTAAGGAATGGCTTATATCCTTATTTTCTTTAGTAAAACTTGTGCTGATCACGGCTGCGACATTATTCTAGCGGATCAATAATCGAACCGGCTATATTACCGATTTCAGTATGCACTTCACTTTTGATCTACTACGGCAATAAATTTAAGGTTAGTTTAATTTCTAAGCACTTCAAATGATTACTTATGGGTATTGAAATAACAACTCCTTAAAAATCAAAATTCATTTATGCACTTGGGTTTATTTATAAACACTTGTGAAGGCCATTTTTATAAATTTTTAAATAATTTGTGATATTATATTCGACTTACAGCTTATATGCAGTCAAATTGAAAATCTCTAAACAGACTTCGGACACAAGTTGGCCGGAGTAAGGACAACCAGTTCTGGTGGGGATTCCTGTGTGACTATAACTTGGGGGTTGACAAAAAATTTCCCCCATAATTTTATTGTCATATTATTTTAATATTAATTTATTAATAATTATTATAATTCTTAATGCTATAGTAGGAGCTAGGTAATGAGATCCGCGCGAGGGGCGCGGATTTAGAAGAAACCGTTATATCAATGCGCATGACCGAAACATACAATAAAATTAGAATCGGTAACTATTTTTCTGATAAGTTCGAGGTTCGCTCGAGTTTAAAATGGGGGTGTTTCGCTTTCACTTATATTGTTTAATCTAACTCTTGAGTATGTTATTAAAAGGGTGATACATACCGAAAAAGGGCTGAATATTAATCTGGATAGTAAAATATCCGTGCTTGGGTTTGCAGACGATTTGGTTCTTTTGGGTGAGGACGCGGAAACTATAAAACTAAATACAATAGCGTTGATGAATGCTGGAAAGAAAATAGGGCTCGTAGTTAATTCGGATAAGACGAAGCGTATGGTTAGTAAAAGAAACGGTGGTAATTTTCATGATATGGTGGTAGGGGGTAGTAAGTTCGAACATGTTGAGAAGTTCAACTACTTAGGGGCTATGATGACCAGAAAAAACGAAATTCAAGAGGAAATAAAGTCGCGGTTAAAGGCAGGAAATGTTTGTTACTTTTCGGTCTCTACATTACTAAGTTCGCGCCTTTTGTCTCGAAATTTAAAAATTAGAATTTACAAAACGATCATTCTTCCAGCGGTTCTTTACGGATGTGAAACGTGGCCGTTGACTTTGAGGGATGAACAACGTCTTAGGGTGTTCGAAAATAAGGTATTGCGTAGAATATTCGGTCCGAAAAAGGATGAGACTACTGGAGAGTTTAGGAGATTGCACAACGCGGAATTGCAGAGCATGCACCCGGTTAATATAATTGAAGGGATAAAGTAGCGAAGATTGAAATGGGCTTGTTAAATTGTAGGGCTTGGTAGTGAGCGAGTTGCTAAACAGTTAGTAAGCGCTGATCCGATTGGTAAAAGTCCGAAGGGTAGACCGAGACATCGGTGGGAGGATTGCGTTAGGAGTGATCTAGCAGATTTGGGTTTGGGTGGTGGTCCGTGGACGGAGATTTGCAAGTGGAGATTCGTGGTATCGGCATCGAGCCTTCGGGTTCGCCAAGCCTTATTATTATTATTATTATAGTTTTTCACTTTTTCTCGGCTTCTACCGGAAAGTAAGCCTACCCGGACATAACTCAAGGGTGAGGCTAGAAAAATTAATCGGAAATGTTCATAACCTTTCGGACAATACTCGCAGTTCCGAGCAACACGGCTTTTTGCATTTGTTCCAGGACATTTAATGAAAGGTCCAACTCTGTTATAGTGTTCACAGTTTTCTCCGGAATCAACCCATTTGTCGAGATGATTAACGGCAAAACCTCGGCTTTGTCAAGTTTATAAAGTTGCTTTAGTTCCTCTCCCAGATTCTGATATTATCGAATTATTATTATTATTATTATTATTTTTATTTCTCAGTCTTCACTGGTAACACTCACCAAACCCGGACTTATTCAAGTCAAGGGTCAGGCTGTAGCAATAAAATATTTAAAAACTTCCCAATTTAGAAATTTTTAATAAAGGGGACTTAACAATTTTCCTATAAATGATGTTGTTCGTTAGTATATACGTTTTCCACAGGGGTTCCTTGTCGTTATTTGTGCTATCATATGTAGTCATTCTCTCTTTTTTATTTCCATAAACTTTATCAAACATGTAAACAGGAGGGGTGTAACACCCATTCATTACATTTGTATTTATAGAATCAAGAATGTTATCAGTTGTTAAAAAATGCAGTCGGTGGAATAAATGAAGCTTATTCTTAAATAGATCTGAAAAATCTTCCCCTAACCACGTATTCTCTAACTTTTGTTCGTCCCTTTTTCTTTCGGGAGAAGTTCATCCGATTTTTTCGAATTTATATAATACATAGATTCCTTCGAATCTGATGTATTATCAGTATTCTTATTTGTTCCTTTTCTCGATCGTTGAGGTCTATTGACATATGAAGTGTTTGATTTCGAATTACTAGCAGGATCCTTTGAGCGGAAGGCAGGACCACTGCCCACTGCGCCAGCGGCCCAGTCAAATTCAGTCAATCAGTACAAGCCCAAGAGAGGATTTTGCCGCAAAGTAAGATCTTCGTCGTGTCCGGGCTAGTTGCTCTATATATAGTGACCGTAAGTAGAAACTTCGCTAACGTGAATTAGTTTTGTATGGAGATTTTCAGTGCTTTTACTGCGGTCGTCGTGATCCGTACAGCGCCATCTAGTTTGCTTTGGTGTAACCTTTTCCACTCCACATCATTGCCATCTTGTTATGTAGCGGCAGCTACAAGAGTATTACATTACTTTACATCAATATATAGATTACTTACCGCTCGGAATACCCGCGTATATAATAGTCTTCCGCCTCTTCATCAGAGGCCACTTCGCTCATGCCGCAGAAGGAATGGCACAGCTTCAGCAAGTCCATGATGTTGCAGAACACGGGGTTGTTGAGCGAGTCCAAAGTGTCGCCAGATTCGTTTTCACACTGTGTTATTAAATTTATTTCTGTTAATCATTTGCTGACAGTTGACAGGTTAACTCGTCTTTTCATGGTCTAAATTTGTTGGCCGGTGACAAATTAACGGGTTATGGGATCATGCATAAATTATGTCACGTTGTCACATAGATTGTTACATTATTGAACCCCTCCCCCTTATTGTGACATCACATATTTTTATACTTCTTGTGTATATTAAACATGAAATTAAAAATTTTTTTGAATAGTTTTTAATTTTGACACGCGCCACGCAAACTTTTGACTCCTCCCCCCCCCTCTTGCTCGTTTTCACCCTACTCCCTCTTCAACATGTGACGTAATTAAATGTAAAACTTTTGGCGGTAACGGGTACGATAATAGCCCCCCTCTTAAAGATTTGCATTAATAGACAATTTTAATACTTACCGATGTTACAGTCAGAAAAGACTGACTGAGTATATCCGCCAGGAAGGTGGCGTGGGCTTTTTTCAATTTTTCAAAGTCGTTCGTCCTGTTCACCGCCTCCATGAGGCAAGAGAAATTCGTCTCCAATACGTCGGCTTGTAGGTAGTGTTGGAGATTGTCCATGAGGAACATCAGCTTGTTGTGCAACTGGCACATGGAAGATCTGTAATGCCGGGGCCAGACATAGCTTCATTTCAATGATCATGTAGTGTGGCCGGGGACTTTGTACACTAAGTCCCCGGCCGGCTGCGCAAAGTTTTATAGAACTGTGTAGTCTTCAAGGACGAAAATGTACAAGCACATTGAGCCATGTCTGGCTCCGGCATAACCGATACAGTTCTGCATCGTGTAAAGGTGGGTTTAGACCAAACAACCATAGAGCTAGAGCTGGAACAAGACCATTTTTTCTCGTTTTTACTGTTTACACCAAATATCAGCGAGCAAAACACTAAAATATGAATCTTTGTGAACGCAAAAAGAACAACGAAATAATGCTCTACGTCTGTTTAAAATAAAAGAGTTTGATAGAGTTGGAGTAGAATAAACATACGCTCGTTTGACGGAGATCGGTATTGAGATGCCTTTATTCAAATCAAATTAAAAATAATTTATTTGGCAAGAGAAAACACAAAAGATAAACAGAACAAGAAACAGACCCTAATTCTAAAAGTACTTAAAAATAATAAAAAACATACGTAATATACTTATAATATACGTATTTATACTTTACAAATTTTAATAGGAATATTGGCACAGATCATAGACATAACTAGATATGTAAAGGGGGCGTGGCTGGCGAGACAGCAATAAGAGCAAACGCTCTCGTCGTCTGTTGAATGACATCAGTCTAACACCGACCTGTGCGTAATAGTGTCGAAATATAAGTAAAATTGCCGTTATTACTAGGGTTTAACGTAAATTATGTCACAACGAATTTGCCTATTTTTTAACTACTTCCCTGTCCTTGTCATAGGTTGTCGCAATTTTCAAACCCCATTCTCCGTCCGCTTAAATTGCAGAGGATTTGGCTGTGGGGCGAGTTAAGATGACCGATTGCCATCTGACGTCATCCTCGGAACACCCACGGTTTCTACAACCTTACGACTAATATTACAAAGTGATATTAATCGGGTCCCACTGTTTTACGTGGCTTCTGAAACACAGAGGATGTTGGATATCAATTATAAATCATGCTAGAATGGGCCACCCATCTATCACCCGGGCGCAGCCAGAGGAACTTAACTTAACGATCGACTCAAATATCGACCACTGACTAGGCCACGACATCCTCAACACTAATATAATAAATAACAATAATAATTATTATTTTTAATATATAATTATAATACTATACAGTACAGTTTATATTCATTTTTTAATTTTAATGTGCTTGAGAATTAATATGTTAACAGTTTGCGAAAGATGTATGGAGCTGTATCGGTATATTCAAAAGTATATGCCCTCCGAAACGATATGTAAAATTGGTTTTTTAACTATACTGTTGGCATGTTTTATTATTAAATAATTAAAATATAATTATTAAATAAATAAAATATAGTGGCGCGAAAAATCATCGTAAACTTAGCTCTTAATGCCGGCGCCAGTTCAAAGTGTTTATAAATTTTTGTCCTTGAAGACTACAAAACTTTGCGCAGCTACACCAAGTCCCCGGCCACAGTACATGATCATTGAAACGATCATTAAAATGAAGCTGTTGTCTGGCTCCGGCATTAAGCAAATAATAATTAAACACGGAACAACAATTCAGTGGAAATTTTTTGATATTAATTTGCAACTCCATACTTGGGGTTTAATTAAAAAAAAACTAAACTGGACAAAATAAATTTCTTTAGATTTAATAGTGACACAGAAACAATTGGAAATATTAGATTTTGTAACGGTTTACAATTAAATAAATATTTACTATCGAGTCCCTCCCCTCTCGTACTCTGATTAAGGTTTCTATGCATCTGGGCATGCTGCGAATGTTAGAAAAATGTATTTTGTTTAATTTTGTTGTTATACTAAACTTTAAAGCGTATGGTACTGCAAATTAAAATCAAAACATGTTAATTTAATTGTTATTTCATGATTAATAATTAATTGTTTATGAGTAAAACCTACTATATTATGTTCTCCTTTTTTTACTGTTACGCTTATTCTGCCCGAGTGTATGACAGTCAAAGAAAACAATAGGAACTTATTCTATTTAGCGAATGGTTGGCGCACATGTGTAATTGCTAATAAATAAGTGCCAGGCGCCTTCTACGAATTGTTATGGACATTAAAATATATTTGGAACACTATTCAATAATGTGCTTGATACAAATTGATAAATAAATGTTATTTTATATTGTAATTTCACGCGTCTGTGTGGCAGCACTGGTAATCAGGCGAAAGACTGAAAAGTAGCTACTAGAGAGTCTTAAGGCCTTTTCGGTAGCATGTATAATTGTCTAGTTTATATGCCATACTAAAGATTTTTCGTTTTGTTTCGTTGCACGCTACCGAGTAAAACATTTTTTATTTTATTTTTATTTTTTTATAGATTGCAATTAGTTGACACAAAAATATATATACTTTTATAAGACCCTACAGAGGAGACCCCTACTAGAAGGTATGAAATTTAAACAGTGAATCTTGTTATAAATTAAGTGTTGACAGTTAAAGAGTTTAAGAGTGTGAAAAGTCTTTCGAGGAGGTCGTAGCTTAATCAGTGGCCAGCATTAAGTCGATCGCTACGTTAAGCAGTTCTTACCGCGGGCAGGTTATAGATGGGTGACCCATTCTAATAATGGTTTTCAAATATCCGTCCTCGTCCGTGTTCCTGAAGTGGGTCCCGGTTAATATTACTGAGTGATATTAGTCGTGGGGTTCTATAGATTGGAAATGTCTCAAATGTATACTTGAGTCGCTACTTCCTGGAACTACTTTGGCTTAGTTCAAAAGAGAAAGACCCGGTTGTAGCCAGAGCAACTTAACTTAGTGATCGACTCAAATGCCGACCACTGATTAGGCCACGACCTCCTCCTCCTCCTCTCTAGTGCTTATACAACTCTTTATAGATTTAAAACAAACACCTTCTCTATCTACTAATAGTTCTGAGAAAATATTATTGATCTACATACTCTATTTCTAAATGTCCAAAAAAGGTTCCTACGTATTTTGACATACAGGTATCAATATGGGCGTAAGTATAACACATACAAAGATAAACTTAGATTCCTTTGGATGCGATCATTCTTCTAATGATCTCGCCGCAAGAACTGTGATTTATTATATTTGCATAAAATTCTCCACGCCACGATTGATTCTCCCATGTAGCTGTCCCTTATTAAAATAAATATTAATTTTAGATTTAGACACCCAAAGAGCTTCGTCTTAGGTACTAACAAAAACAATACTTCTTTTTTCAATCCCATCGTTCGTATGTGCCGTTTTTATAACGATATCACGGTAGCCGATAAAAGCATCGACATATTTAACAATAATTTTACTAAATTTAAAAAGCATATTTTGGAAAACTTAAATTAACTTTTATGTAAAAATCAAATTTAAATTAACTTTAAATGTGCAATTTAATTTGTAGAATTAGAAATGTATTTTTATTTTTATTTTTTGTTGGCTATATTAAATTGTATAAGTTATATGGAATACCACTACTATACTACATTGTAACATTTGTACTTAGTATATATGTGTATTTATTTTTAATCGTGATGTGTACACATGCTCTGGGTTTCAACTTAGAATAAAACTACTATTAAAATGTTTTATACATTGTTAGCTCTAACCTGTTTTGTGTGCCATAAATTAAAAAAAAAAAACAAAATTAAAGCGTTAAATATTTTTTGTCAAATAGATGAAATCAATGGTTCCACCTGAGATCGAAGTTACCTGCCACAAAGGACCAAATTGGAGCATTATATCAGGACCAGCTGACGTCATGAAGAGTTTTATTCTTAAGCTGAACGCTAAGGGGCTTGTCGTCAAAGAGATACATAGCTCGAACGTAGCTTTCTATTCGCAACGTAATTCTGAAGCAGGTATGCTTAAAAAAGAGATAAGTATGAACAATGATTTCTTTGATTGGCTGAAAGCGTTTAAGCCGACAGTTTCCTCGACAGATTGCTCAAAATGTTCTGTTTACTACGGATCTCAATATCAGTTTGTACATATTATTTTTATATACGAGTGTATAGCGATGATATAAATTCAATTATTAAATTCAAGTATCGATTGTTTCTTAAAAGGTCCAAGACTGTTAGAATACTTGAAGGAAGTTATTCCAGAACCCAAGACGCGTTCTGTACGTTGGCTTCACACATCCAATTCAAAATCCTCGTGGAGAGAATCGGAATGGTGTTCTGCTGAATATTTCACAAATAATCTATTAGTACGTATAAATAATTAAGTTAGACACTATTTTAATGCATACTATTAAAGATATTTTGCACTCCATCTCAAAAAGTACATATTATCTGTTAACCAACTCTTGACTAACGATTATGTTTCAACATACTGAATGATAATGTAATATTTTCCTTATTTATGCAACTTTTTGTTAAAGTTCATTACATTTCATACAAAGGACATCTCGCCAGAATCTGAAATTTCACCCTCACCACCTTGATGTCCTAAATTCCACACACAACCGTGCGATTTTCAAGAAACTTCAAACCTCGCACAATTCCTCTGTGAAATCAATTACCAGCGTCTGTATTTCCGAACGGATACGACATAGGGACCTTCAAGAAAAGAGCATACTCTTTTCTCAAAGGCCGGCAACGAATCTGCGGAATCAGCAAACACATTAATGATGGTACATTGAGTAGGTCAGTTTTGTGGTCACTTAAGTTTAAAACGGACCATGTGTTATTTACAAGAAATACAAAATAAAAAACCACACCGGGACTTGTGACCCAGATGTAGGTTTAAGAGGAGCGCGCTTTTTATAGTGATCACCAACCTTTACTGCCAGTGTTATTCGTCATGAAACCTGCGGGACAAGAAAAAAGTTTTTATTTGTATGCGAAATAACATGCCTTGTACTATCTTATTAGTCCAAGCTGCTAGCTAATCTAGATCATCATCATTGTTTAAATCAAAATATTTGCAGGTCTAGGGTTCTCAACCACGCCGCTGCAGGTATGTGCTAATCTAGATATTAATATGTCAGCCGAAAACTTTTGGTAACATTTTAGGAAAATTGCACGCCCGGAGTAACATGAAATTTGGCACAATTATAGTATATGTACAGGTGAGTGTGCAAATGTCAAAATTATTCTAAAGCATCTACTATTTTTAATACATGAAACTGTTGAAAGCAAACCTCACGCACACCAATGGCAAACATATTTATTATAGATGTAAGAAAAGCCGTAGACGCCGCAGAAGCATACCTTTGAGTATCGAAACAGCGTCCTTGGACAGCCAAACAGGGTACAACACGTCATCGTGCAAGATGGATTCAAACAGGTCGTCCTCATTGTCGGCCTCGAAAGGCGGTTGGCCTGCCAGCATTTCATACAACAACACCCCCAGCGCCCACCAATCCACCGACGGGCCGTACTCAAGCTCCTGCAGAATCTGTGACACATCATTAAATACTATTTCACCTCAAGTAACAACGCTAATTTTTACTAGTATAAATGTCGCTTCCTTGATCTTTCAAACTACGCAACGGATTTTAATGCGGTTTTCATCAATAAACGGAGTGATTCAAGGGGAAGTTTTATATGCATAGTACATTACCCGTGCAAAGTCAAGGCGGTTCGCTAGAATTTATTTATGTATGAAGGATAACATTTGCGTAAAAATTTAAAACTCATCTTATGAACTCTATGCACGCCAAGTTCCATCCCCATTAATGACACTGCGGTAAGGTGGGATCATACAAGTAAAATTGTAGCGGTCCATTACGTCTATTTCCGTACCAGAAAAAAAATTAAGTAACCCACTAATAAGGGACTAATTCATCATTGAGTCTAAATATAACTTTCTCGTCTATGTTTATAGGAACACGAATATCAACTCCGATTTTGCATTAGACCCAGAACTGGTCCTGGAAAACCCTTGGCAATGAAATATAGACAATAATGGAATGATATCTCACCTCAGGAGCTATATAGTCTGGTGTGCCACAGAACGTAGTAGTAGTGACGCCATCTAGAAGAAAAAAATCACAAGTTAATTTCTATATCTCCTAATTAACATCTAAATATGAAATTGCCTCTACAGCCAAAAAAGAAATAGAAATAAAACTGTTATTATTTATGTGTGACATATGGCAACGGAGAGGAGGTTGTGGTCTAATCAGTGGTCAGCATTTGAGTTGGTGGCTAGGTTAAGTACCTCTTGCTGCGACCGGGTAATAGAATAAATGAAATGAAAATAGCTTTATTCAAAATCACATTAGATAGATGACCGGACCCTGATACTTAACCGGGAAAAATAAAAAGAACATATGGTAGAAAAATGGACAAGACTAATAAAAGAATGATATCCACTAGACTGCAAAAGAAACAGAGGCAGAAAAACTAAGAGATAATTTAAGAAAAATTTTAGGACCAATATGGACTCAAGTAGCAAAGACTAGAGTAGAATGGAAAGCCTTGCGGAGGATTTTGTCGGAATACAAGCTGTACAAGAAGATTAACTTACCTTACAGAAAAAAGTTGTACAACAGTAAAGGCATTTTATTATATTACTTATATTACAAGAAGTCCTCTTATATGCCAGAACCCTAAGCGAAGATGTTCACAAAGTGGTCTTTTAGTGGTGTTTGTATTAGCACCAGTAGCATAATTTCCACTCACTGTTTCATTGTCCGCAGGTAAGTGACCAGTCGCATATTTCACATACTCTGTGGTGCAAACCAAAATTAAAATAAATCTAACAATCCTGGTGAAAATATATAAAATAGGACATGACTAATTGAAGAGTTATTTTTTAAATTAAGTCAATGCAAGCTTTTAATAGTGTTGTGACCTGTAGTTGTCACACTCTCAGATGTCATTATCATAAATTATTTTAATTTATCTGCTCAGGAAAAGTAATGTCATTAATATAGAGTGTAAAAGTAAGGAGAACTATTTTTACTGCAATTGAAATAAAGTATGAAATAAGAGCTTAGTGTGATTCGTTGCGCAATGTCGACGAAGAAATTGGTTAGCCACGCTAAGGTCGACTGTCGTTTGCAGGTCATTTAGTTAAAAGGCTCATTTTTGTTTGTTATACATTACATTAATTTCTAACAATAACCTTAAGCAAACTTTTCTTTAAGCAAGACTGTCATCCAAAATGGTAAAGCACTTTCTTGGTCGACTATACCTACCTCAAAGCTAGACCATTAAACAATTTTGCTTCAAAGATGAATAAGTCATAAGTATGAATCTTTATTTAATTTTTTTTTACACTTTAATTATACCCTAACTTCTTTGAGCGTTTAAGCCCCCGGCAGATATATTATATCTATGATAATTTTTAAAACTTTTTAAGAGTTGCACAGTAAATTAATTTCACCCCGTATTATTTTAGCAACAATATTAACAGAAGCTATACTACTACCCGCCGCTCCGTTTACTCTATGGTACGGCCGGCCCTGATATTACCTCAACAAAGCGTTTCAACGTCCATTTAATACCATCTTGCGGTCCCCACTCTATTATCTGGTGGATCTCTCGCACAACAGTATGACGCGAGGATCCCAACAGTTGCAAGACATAAACACAGAATACTGATGCAGCAAACTGCCCCTGAGGTGATGTCGTTCAACGGTGTACCAGGGTTTGGCTGAACAACCAACAGGATAAGAAGTCCGAATGCGCTGAGGAGTGAAAAGGAGGACAGGACGATGTAACCTGAAAAAAATGCACACACTTATAATGTTGCGGATGTAACATTGATCAAACATTGGGAGAGGCAAATGTACTGTTTATACATGTTTTTTTTATTTTACAAGGGGCAAACGAGCGCGCGGTTCACGTAACTACCGACGCTCATAGAAATCTGCACAGCCAGGAGGCTAGTATACGGTTTGTCGGCCTTAAATGACGAGTTTAGGCCACCCGGAAGTCTCACAAACCGAACGAAACGCGAGAACAATACCATCACTTGACGTGACAGTCTTGCTGCCACTTCACGCTGATTTTGTGTGAGAAAGAGGTACCAGTACCCGGACTCAATGACCTAATTCGGCTGGCATAACAGAACATGGCAGAACAAAGCGACTGCAAGCGTGGCGCTACCTATATATGTATTATTTGTTTGCCTAAAAAACTGTCTAAAGAGTTATTAATAATCTTAACCAGCTGTAACCCGCGAATTCATCCGCGAGAATTCATGGGTTTTGTAAAATTATGAGGTTTTTCATTTTATTGTGTGGAACCCGAATTATTAAATTAAAACAATAGTAGCCTATGTTATTCCTTGTAAAAGCAGCTATCTATCAGTGCAAATCGGTAAAGCCGTTTCCGAGATAACCCGAAACAAACAGACAGACACACAAACATATTATAACTTGCGTTTTTGCTATAGTTATCGTATATAGTGTTATATGCAATTAGTAACAAGAAAATTGACGTTACAAAGACACCCTTCAATTTACCCTTTATTTATACATTCTAATATCCATAGTATTGATGTATAAGGAGAAAGACAGATTAAATCTAACTACATAATGCTCTGCCACCTTGTCCGGGAAACAGGAATTGTAAAACCACAAACTATATTTCAGGAAAGCTTTACAGGTAATAAAACGAATAATGCGGGAGTCGTTTTTAGGGTTCCGTGCCTCCAAAGGAAAAAAAGACCTTTATGCTTTTAAATATACCTGATAATATATTTCGCAAACAAAAGTTTTTTAATAAAGCATTCACCCGCCGTTTTCGCCTTGTAACACACAAAAAAAAAATTTAGCACAGGTTTTAACACTACAGTTTTGAAATGAAAAGCCTCGGTGACATATACAACCTTTAATTAGATTATGACTAACTTTTTACAACCATACGATTCATACGCCGCTCTCGAATGGCCGCCCCCAATTTGCATTTTTTTAATTTCCCCGAATTCCAGTGTTACCACTATTAATTTTAATTTTCGCCCATTTATACGAACAAAAAGATAATATTTAAATTCCTTAAAAAATAAGAAGATGCTAACACGAGTTTCTCCGTGCATTAAAAGTGCCTTCTAGGAAAGAAGTTCAAAAGCACCTCTTGGGTTGTCTTCTTCAAGCAAATTAAAAAAAAAATGTACATTCGGGAAGTAATGAGACCCAATTCTTTTAAACGTCTACTACTTAAAAGTATTGGGAATAACTAGTATTGTTTAGAAGAAAACATTTATTATTTCTTTATATATAAGTAGCTGTTTCCCGCGTCTTCGTCCGCAAAAAATTGCGAGAGGTTAGAACTCCTTAATCTGTCCCTGTTCAAGAGTCCTTTATAAGCAGATGTCCACTAACTATAGACTACTTCCCAGTCAAATTTGGTCTTCGTAAGCCCCACGGTTTTCGAAATTTCGTGTTAGGTACCAGCGCACGCAAAAGTTTAGATCAGATTTTTTTTCAAAGAACACTATACCTATTATATCTCAAGATACTTTAAATATTATGATTTACCTCTCTCCTCTTTTGCTAGGAACAGGCGCGAGTTTACCGCAGCGGGTCCGGATACCCAGATTTCAACGTGATCTTTTTCCGTTGTGTTAATAAGACAAAAAGTGGCCAAATCGTGTCAAGACACGCTTATATGAACTCTAAATATTCCGTATCTGATAGGCGATAAAAAGGTATTTGTCAAATAACTTCAAAAGTTACTGTTCGATTTTACTCGAAATAATTGTCCCTATGATTTTTTAGCATGTCCTGCCGACATAGAAAATTTCAAATCTCTACATCTAATAGTTTGTAAAACCTAGTGGGGGGTTTCCTTGAGGGCAGACTAGATGGACGAAGGAACTGAGCGAACCTAGGATTCCGTCCAGGACTTCAGCATATAAAAAAATCCAAGTTCCAAATACCCCCAGGTTATTTATCCACTACATTTTTAGTTTACACCAGGCCAGATAAAATATACATTGCATGAAAAAAAAAACACAAAAACAATTTCTAGCTGTGAAAACATTTTTATTCAATCCCACATTGAACAGAGCTCGGCGCGTTTGACAAGGCCGTCTATCTATACACTATATTACAGTTTTGACCTCTTTTGCTCAAAATTCAGTTTTTTCGCTCCATTTACATCCGACATTTTCACCTCGGCTGAGTGCTCTCTCGTATCGTCACTCCTCTAATTCCACCGAATTCGTACCTATACGCGCGCGTACATTATTAATATAGCATACACATACATACACTAAACCCAAAGACTTTCACACACACACGCACGTACGCACGCACGCACGCTCGCACACACGCACGCACATACACACACATGCACACACAGTATACAAATTATAATGGTGTAAAAGTATGTGATTAGTAATGAAGAAAATTATGCACTCATCACTTATTTTATGGAAGACCTTCTGATACAGATATTTTCATTATTGTTAAAAGGGCTCAAACTTCGTTTAAGACATGTAACAAACGAGAAACCGCAATAAACTTTTCTATTTTTATTTTAAAGTCTATCATTTATTAAATACACTTATTCTAAATACATTTTTAAATATGAGTATAAAAATTAAAACATTTAAAAATATATAAAAAATAGATGTCCACCGGCAGCGGAGCAAGACCTCAAGCCACCGGTGGTCAGGGGTTTTCGGGTTGCAGCATTACACCGATTTTCCCTCGTATTCGTTCGCGGATTAAAGCAAAGTAGTTTAGTTTTTCATGCTTGTATCTATATGTTATACCAGGACAGTGTCATCATTTCATTTCGTGCAAATTGGGCATTTTAATAAAAAATCTTTAATTCAATCATTTTTATTGGTAATCGACAGTTTAGGGAGCCAGGATTCTAAAATAGATTTAAATAGGTTTATATTAAAATAGGTTGCCAGAGAAGGCAAATCTTAATCCTGTCACTCCTTTCGTCAATGCTAATGCAACCCGCGTTGACGCTAAGACGGGTCAGCTGTGGGCCTAGCGCGAACATTTTCATCCTAAGTAAAGTCTACTCGTCGAATTACTTCGGTTCAAAAACGTCCTGCTAGGATCTCTGGACTAAAGAAATCGACATACGTACAGTTGATCTCTCCTCAATGACTATTTTTTATTTACCAGCTTGCCATATTCACCCTTAACTACATATAGTGAAGGGTGAACATGACGACGCTTCTCTGTGGAGGAAATTAAACCGTTACCATAGGAGAAGTTTTTTTTTACAATATACGATATTTAATCGTGTCGTAAGTTATGGAGTACGAGTGTGCAGTCTTAAAAATATTAGTTGTATTAAAAATATTTAAAATTCATTGGCGAGAAAGTACATTCATAATATTAATAGAGGTAGCGTTACGCTTGCAGTTTTTTTGGTCTGCAGACAAAAAGGGGCGGGCGTGTCCGGACACCGGTACCTCATTCTCACATAAGATCGGAGTGAAGTGGCGATAATGCTGTCACGTCAAGTGATGGTATTATTTTCGCGTTTCGTTAGGTTTGTACTACTTACCGGTGGTGTAAACTCGGTATTAAAGGTCGGCAAAGCATTTGCTAACCTTCTGGTCATGCAGATGTCCATATGTGTCCCTAGTTAATTGGCTGAACCGCCCGCTCATTTGCCCATTGTAACATAAAAGAAAATACAAATCACTCACTATGGTAATATTTAATAATATTAAGGGACAAAATGACACAATCGAGAGATGAGGCTTGACGCTTGATGGATGATGAGATGTTAAAGGCACTCTTTCATAAACAATTCCCGTACGTTATCGTATCTGATTAATACTTTTAATTAAGACATACCGCGTCTTTATTATTACAGATATATTTATCGTATGAAATCTCCCTTTTGTGAATTAATAAAGAAAATGTCGTATCGTGTAAACAAGCTCATTTAAGTTTGAAATTGACCGATGCCATCACTAACCGTGTGCGAAGGACGCACGTCTGACGAACTAGAATGGCGTGCAAACCATTCCAATTAACGCTCCCATCGATCGACAGATGGCGCGATATTGAAGACTTCGTGTCGTGAGATTGAAGTCTGAGCTGTGAGTAATGGCGAGACATTCAGAGTAATTGTGTGCAAATGTTGGACGAAGGCGTAATTTCATGGCGATTTATAATCCGGAAATCTAAACCTTATACCATTAAGAGTGAATGGACAGCGACATCTTTGAATAGAGGACTAAAATTCCATATGCAATCGGTTTAACTCCCGATGCAATATTTACGGTCACTCTTAGCTAGTGACTTGATTTTTCTTAGACGAAATCTGTCTTAAAATGTCTTAATGGCGATAACATATTCGATCTCTTTTTTTTATACACACGATATATTTTTTTATATATATGACACACGGACGTCTCATCCTAAGGTAGACAACTTAACGTCTGTGTTATAGGTAACAAACGCCTGTTATAAGCAAATATTTTTATTGTATCAAAATATAAATACATAAATGAAGATAATACATCCAGACTCGAGGCGGGAATCGAACCCACAACCCCCAAAGCGGAAGGCAGGATCCCAAATGAATTACTATGTAAAATCATATTTGTCGTGTAATTTAAAAATGGAACGATCTTCTACTCCGCTACATGGCGCACAAAGTGACATTAATCGGGTCCCACTGTTTTACGTGCCTTTCGAAACACGGAGGAGGTCGGATATCAAATATAAATCAGTGCTAGAATGGGTCACCCGTCTATCACCCGGTCGTAGCCACAGAAACTTAACTTAGCGATCGATTCAAATGCCGACCACTGATTAGGCCACGACCTCCTCAATATATGATCACGCAAAAATTTTTCACATAATCTTATGCGGACGAAGTTGCGGGTAGCAACTGGTATTATATTATAATATTATATACTATAAAAATAATACTGTTAATGATTTATAAGAGCACTGTGTTATAAGAGGGACGACAGTACTTTTAAGAGACTCTTATACTCAGAAATATACGTCAGTCTAATTATCTATTTTACTTTTGTTTTAACTCACGTATCGTAACTTATCGCGGGCTATGTTTATAATGAATTTCTTAGAGCTAAGATTTTGTTTATTTTTACATTTTTCTTGAGTGCAGCAAGGAGTGCTGCGTAAAAGAGTAATTAGTGGGCACTCACTGGGCACTCCCGAGACGAGCCTTAGCGGTCGTAGAACCCTGAATGCACGGAGCGCCTTCACGTCGAATGCATCCTTGAAAATACTCGAGAGCACCGTGCTCACCATGCTGGAAGAAAGTTGAATCATTTTATTAAAATATTTCCAGACATAATTTAGAAACAAATTTTCGTTATTAAATATTCAATAGTATGAATATTGCAAATTTTTATCTAAGAACATAATAATAATAGTTATCACATCTATTTTAGAGCCATGCCTCTAACTCTACCAGCGGTCGGCAATATTCTTTTATTTAAATTCATGACAAAACTTTGCAATCGTGTAATGTAATTAATTATTATTTATTTGTAAGAATTAGACTCCCATTTAGGAAACAGTCGCGGGTCACGAAGAAATGGGTCACGAGCCACATGTCCCTGCGGGACAATGTCTACCTACATAAATAGAGGACTAGATACCTAATTTTAAATAATTATTTTAAAAGTGTGGCCCGCCAAAATCCAAACATCTTAACGGTGTGGCCCGCGTACATCACAATTTTAAAAGACGTGGCTCTTGCCTACCAAAAGGTTGCCTATCTCTGCTCTACACGTAAATTCGTTGACTCTACACCTTAGTAAAAATATGTGGCTTGGCGAAATTTATTTGCTAACCATTACTTTTTGGTTGAATAGTTCTTGTAGTACTACAAAGCAGCCACGCCTTATTTTGAATAAGGTGTAGAGTCTCAGCCAATTTCATCCAAAAGAGGCAAAAAGTAGTTGCACTGATCTACAAAGTTTCGCTTTTAAAAGTTTTATAAGTAGCTCAGTTACACAGAACAAGTCCAAATACAGGTTCCACTCTACATAATTAAACGTTATTAAGGAAAAAACTCTATATTTACCCAATTACGACGATAGTAAAATCAAGCAGATTCCAGCCGTTTCGAAGGTATGAACCTGGATGCATCACAAATCCGTACGCTATGATCTTCATCACGCATTCACCCGTAAATATCACTAAGAATATATACTCAATCTTTTCCTGTAAAAAATAAAGAAAAAAATATTTGAAATAAATCATTGATTCAAAAAGGTTTGCGACCAATGAACTATTGATCATTGGATATCAATATCAAATATATCATTGATTATTACGTCATAATCATAGAATAATGACGGTTTTGATAAGGGGTAGAAAACAGTATAATTAGTGTTTTTTATGTTACAAGGGGCAAGCAGGCAGCAGGCACCTAAGTGCCGAATCGGGCCGGCGCGTCCGGGTACCAGCACCTCTTTCTCACATGAGATCGGCGTAAAGTGGCAGCGATGCTGTCACGTCACGTGATGGCATTGTTGTCGCGTTCCGTTCGGTTTGTGAGACCTCCTGGTGGCCAAAACTCGTCATTAAAGGCCGGCAACGGACCTATGAGCCTCCTGGTCTGTCTTACCTCGCACAATTCCTGTGTGAAATCAGTTGGCAGCTTCGGTATTTCGGAACGGATACAACTTAGGGACCTTCAAGAAAAGAGGACACTTATTCCTCAAAGGCCGGCAACGCACCTGCAAGCCCTCTGGTGTTGGAGTTGTCCTTGGGTGTCGGTAGTCACTTATGTGAATGCCAACTGCTAGTTTTCCCCTTGTTATGTATATAAACACAATCTAAAATAAGACACCTATAACGTAAACATAACTTTTCGAAATTTCGAAAAGAACTAGTCTTTATTTAGTAGAATATTTTTTGTGTTTAAGAATAATATTGTCATATTATTTCTTTCACATAAATATTGAAGTCTGTGTTTGTATCTTCGCAATAAATTTCTTTCACTAAATGTCTATATTATTTATAATAAAAACGCGAATTAAAACGATTTTTGCCCGTCTGTTTGTTACGGATAACCTCCAAAACGGCTGGACCGCTTTTGATAGGACTTTTAATAGAAAATAAATAAGGATATAAGGAATTTAAATATATGTATATATACCAAATTAATAAACAGTAGTTTATACCTTTCGAACAGTAAAAACAAGTTCATAATCAGTTCAGTAGAACCGGAGATTACGTGTAACATACAAACTTAAAAACTTTACCTCTTTATAAAATTATTAGCTTCAACCCGCGACATCATCCGCCTTGTTTTCTTTTCTTTCAAAGAAACTTTCAACCTCTATTTCATCCCTTTCAAAAAGTAAGATACGTCCATGTCGAAGGACCAATCTACCTCTGTACCGAAATTTATCACATTTGGTTTAGCATTTTACGTGTGAAAACGTTATTGGCTATTATAATAGTATTCATAATATTAATAGGTGTTACCCGCGAATTCGTCCGCGTAAAATTAGGTGAAAAATATTTAGCCTTTCTCGATAAACGGACTATCACACACTGAAAAAAAATTTCAAATTGGACCAGTAATTCCTGAGATTAGCGTGTTCAAGGATCAACTCAAATGCAAACGACCTCCTCTTTCGCTAGCTAATTATAATAATTAGTTGGACCCGAACCCTCAACCCTTAGAGACGTCGATCCTTCTACATTTGACCTATTTATATAGTTACTTGGTCTTAACTGCTTGTCCTGTACGTCTGTATGGTAACGCCCGCCTCTGTCTGTGATGAGGCGAGGGTGCGCCAATCGTTAATCTTCTTTATTAGTTCGTTGTCACTGATAACCATCGTCCGAAGCCACTGACCACTAAAGCAGTCCGACCAATAAAATCTTTATGTCATAGGGGTATATATATTATATTGGGAAGTTTAGATAAAATTGATAGTACCCTACCAGTATTGTGAATCTTTTATACTAGCTGTAACTCGCCACTTCGTCCGTGTTGTGTTCAATGATTTTGTTAAATTTAGCGAGTTTTAATTTTTTGCGCGGAACCCTAATTACTTTGGAAATAGTAAAGTAGCCTATGATTTGAGGAGGTCGTGTTCGGCATTTGAGTCGATCGCTAGGTTAAGTAGCTCTTGCTGCGACCGCATGATAGATGGGTGACCCATTCGATCACTGGTATGTATTTGAAATCCGACCTCCTCCGTGTTTCGGAAGGCACGTAAAACAGTGGGACCCGATTGACGTCACTTTGTGATATTAGTCGTAAGGTTGTAGAAATCGTGGGTGTTCTGAGGATGACGTCAGACGGCAATCGGTCATCTTAACTCGCCCCATAGCCAAATCCTCTGCAGTCTAAGTTGACCCTGGTACTTGACCGGGATAACGCTAGGAAGAAGAAGAAGTAAAGTAGCCTATGATATACTTTGTATTATAAGCCATTTGTCAGTGAAACATCCAGATGACTGACAGATATATTTTTGGCATCTCTTCACCGTTTTTTAATTATGTATAGTTTTTTTTTAAAGAATATTAGTAATACTTTTTAGGTATGTCTAATATTCCAAAAAGAAAAAAGGTTAAGCTGATATATTTTATAAAGAATAATTTAAGACATTTATTTAATAGACTCCAAAAAAAGGCGTACTGTGACCCCAGTAACTCAAACTGTAGTTTCCTCTGTTCCCGCTGTGACTTCAGTAGTTTCTGCTGCTCCATCAGTTGTTGCAACAACACAGACCGTAGTTAACTCAGCTCCCACCGTAGTTGCCGCTCGTACTTTGTCACCAGTAGTCGCTGCCCCTGTTAGCTACAGCCCTACCGTCTACTCATCTTCTCCAGTGATCTCTGGTTCCTACTGGTCTCCATCTGCGTATAGCGCAGTACCCTCTGTGTACTCTGGTTATGCGTCTCCTTACTACTCCACATACGGACTATCTAGCCCTCTTTCTTATTCCGCATACAGTTTACCCTCAACCTCTTATAACTACTTTGTTAAATAAGCCAAAAGAATAGTCATGTACTTAGTAGGTATTCCTCATATATAAATAAATAAAAAACAATTCATGAAAATACGATTTGTTTTATTCACAGTTGAAGTAAATAGATGTTTTCTAATTAAAACTTTCTTTCCAAACGGATCTTTTAATACCAGTGTCGCAAGCCCCAGGCACTGCTTTGGTTCCTTCCTCTACAATAGGATGGACTCGATACCCGTACGGTCAGACATCGCATCGCTAAGAACTCCGTCTCTTTTAGATTTAAACTTCAAGTGTTGTGTAAGCTAACCCAGTTATGAAAGATGACATACGAACCAAACCGATATTATTGAAGTAAAGAAAGAAAGAAAGAAACAACTTTTATTCAAACATTATGAAGTACACCCACTAATGTGCCTTAAGGCTCCTTCCTCACTGAAATGACGGGTTGGCGACGTAGCCAATAGTAAATTGTTTGGATACGTAACCGGCATCGTCGCCATGGCGTCTCGGTGAGCTATGGCTCTTTAACACGTTTATTTGAATAAACAATAACAAATTTGAAGAACAAAAAATATATTTACCCGTGAATACTTGCAACATGTAATGCATAATATAGAAGATTCTGTTACTCTTTATTCCTTCTATTCAATAGGTTATAACCCAATGGCTTTAGTCTTATTTCAAACAAACCGAACAAGTTTTCGAACGAATATTATGAAGTGTCTTTATTTATTATTTATCAACCGGCTTCAAAAAATTGAGGAGGTTCTCAGTTAGACTGTATATTTTGGTTGTTACTTCAGAACTATCGACTGGATTGAACCGATTTTGACGATTCCATTTTTATTTCAAAGCTGGTGCTTCGCATGTTATTTCAATTTAGTCCATTTCCAGTTGTGACAATTTAAAGTAGGTTTTTTACGAAGGAAAGATTATTGACATAATTTATTTTCCAATCATACGAGAATCACGAAATAGATCCGCCCATATCGCCTGAAGCTAAACTGATATTTACGCTACTCCACCCAAGTGATCAAATAGAGGAAAAGATATAAAGTGTTGTAATTTGTAACATAATAAATTATCATAAAAGGATATGATGGATTTTACTTATAGTTTTAATTTTGGTAACATAATCAGGACAAGACAAATAAAACCTTGATTTTTAGGGTTCCGTATCTCCAAAGCTAAAAAGAGGAACCCTTACTATCACCTGTTGTCAGGACCGCGTACAGCTACAAAATTGAAATTACTACCCAATACTGAGATCTGCGGTCCTTTGAAGCTGTACAAAACTCTACGCAATCAAAAGATATGGCCGTTTGTAACGGGGAGAAAAGACTATAGGGCACTTCCCGTTGAACTAGAATCATGAAATTCGTCAAGAGTATCACAAATATAGTAAAAAATCAGAGAACTGCAAATTTGTTCCTGCTTCAAAAAAAAGCGCTGATTTTTCCTTTTGTAGTGATGTTGTGCCCTCTTGTAGGATTCCCAGTCCGCTTCCAGTCTGGTGTTTTTGGCTCTGTTAAACAGGCTTTCCACTTCGCTCATTGAAAATGCTTTTCGAGTACTGGAAAGGATTTTTGTCAAAGTCCACTTCGTGTTTAGCCTATTTGTGTATAACAGGCGGCTGTTATATATAACACAGGCATTAAGTTGTCTACCTTAGGAACAGACGTCCGTGTGTCATATAGTCCTGTAAATATTTTATTATTATACTTTTTAATTTTAATCATAATAGGAGATCAAAACTAAATCCTTATCTAAAAAAGCCTTGGGTTAGATTGGAAAACTTTGATTGGTAATTAAATTTTAAATTAGATGAATTATATTTAATGAATAGTAATATTGGATCCGCATTCGTCAAAGCTCTGCATTCATTTGATGCGGATGCGAATGTGGATGAAATTTTTTGACAGACATTACGATAGAGAACTTATAATAGTTATTGTCAACGAAATAATGGAGACATCCGTCTGATAATGGTATAACGACGCGGAGACGCTTCCGGCCTCAACGTTCCCGTCAAAAGCGTGAATGACGTCTGGAAGATATGGGGCAAACGTCACCCGACTGAAATTCTATCTCAGACATAATCGAGATAAAACATTCGATTATTGAATCCAATTGTTTCAAAATATATTAGTCACATCTATATACATATACGTGAAGTCAAAACCATTTTACCAAAATTGCACGGACGGAGGAGTATGTAATTTGGCGCAATTATAGTTTATATATGACGCAATTAGGATTTATAAGCTATAATTGCGCCAATTTTCATACCCCTTGTGCGTAATTTTCATAAAATGGTGCCGAAACTTTTTGCTTCGCGTATAGATATATGGACAAAGAGGACTGTGCTCGAATGCTTATATTTTAATAAAAAATGAATTATTCATACATTAAATTATAAAAGTATTACCTCACGCACACCAATGCCAGAAGAATTACACACACATGTATGCATTTTATTAAGATTAAGAATGTGTCAAAGCGTTGTCGCGACGAACGTTTGTACGGTAATCGTCAAATTGAACTATGTCGTAATATAAAGAATTAAAATCTTGTATATACCTTTAAATAAGCATATAGTACGCGGATGTAGAGATTTGTAGGCGAATTTCGACCAGCCGGTGAACTCTAGGATGTCCTAATATGCGAAATTGGTTGTAATATTCGAAAGGTGATTCCTGTTTGGATGGCGCCATTATCATAATTGGTTACTGCCATTTGCTAACTTTGGGCGGGGACAGCGCGATATTGGCAGTCAGCCGTTTTGTGGCGTTCACCAAATAAGTAGTGAGTTTAAACCTTATTGCCTTTAGAAGATTTATTACTATACAAGTTAATACTAGGAATGCTTGTAATGTATGCTTCATATTCTGGTTATGTCTTCTAGATAATGCTACGTAAAGCTTACGCACGTTGGTAGCCCAGGGCATTATGGGCCCGAATTATTGTTTAGGATGGAGCGAGATCCAATGTTGTCGCCACCCTTATGTGCCATGTTTATATTTTTTTTATATAAAATATATTTAAAAGGGTGTGGCTTCTAGCTGAGGCCCCCACTGGGACTCGGCACCTGGAGCGGCCGCTCCGTTCGCTCTATGGTAGAGCCGGCCCTGGGCCAAGGAGGTTATAGGGTTTGAATCAAACATTTAATAGATTTCAGTGCCTTCACCTTTAAGTTATCGAGGCTTCCAAAAAGTAAGGGTAAATAATTATTGAATGCTTAAAAAATAATACAAAAATACACGAATATTATTTATTTTTCAAATAAAATTTATGTATAAAATGTTTAAATAAAATCTATGATGTAGATTTTAACCTGTTACTCAATGATTTCGTTAAACGACATAAATCTACTATTATTGAAGTCATAAATACGCTATGAATATATATCATGAATATTACTGTTCGTTTTTTTTTTAAGGTTTACCTCTTAAGTCTGTACTGATATTAATTTACTAATCTTCCATATATATCTCTATCTCTATCTCTATCTCTATCTCTATCTTTGCATAGTATAAAACAAAGTCACTTGCCGTTCTTGTACGCTTAGATCTTTTAAACTACGCAATGCATTTTTAAGCGGTTTCCATCAATAAATAAATTATTTAACGAGACACGATTATCCAACCAATACATGCATATTTATATTGCATTCCTGCGAAGCCGGGACAGGTCGCTGGTAATATATAAAAGATAGAAACACGGCACAAAATACCTGTAAGTATTTAATAAATGAATTCAATGATAAACATTTTACGTACAATGTAATTCATACAATAAAATTTTACTTATTTGTTCAAAACAACAAAAAATACAAAACAGAATTCTAAATGAGTTATAGGGGTGGCCGGTCTTAATTATAGAAAATAAATTTTACTTATAATTAGTGGGTGAAGGCGTTACGATCAGAAAAGGTTGGGCCCTGTGTTATTTATATTAGGGATATGCCGAGTGTATGAATTAAGGCGAGTTCACATGGTAACTATAGAAATAATAATGTTATGCTGTTTATGAATTAAGGGAGGTTGCCATGGTACATGTAAAAATATTAAGGTTTTTTTGTCACGCACGCTTACACTTCAAAAGCGGAACTAACTAAGGGTTATGTACACTATAATATGTAGGTACTTAACACAAATTTTAAGATTTATTTGTAAGTAAATTACTTACGTCCAAATACTGACCTATTTCATATAACTTTATTGGTCTTAGTCTTCAAAACACTATTGAACAAGACAATGCATCGTTTACTTCAACGCCTGACAATTTACAAGTATTTTTCTAGAAATCGCCAGCCGTTAAATATATACAGTACTAGTGTTCCGACGTGATTCCAGCTCAAGCATAAAAACGTGCCAATTGTAGTGGACCGGCGGAACAATACCGAGTGCTCTCCATTGCCCTTTAAGTGGTCCCAATCGCTTAGCAAGAATCTTTCTACCCTACTCGGGCGGTATTGTAATGCGAACAATTTTCCGCAATGCGCACGTGTTCAAGTGGTATCGCGGGTCAGTGTTAGGCTAGCCAGGTAGACTGGATAATCTGAGACTGTCCTGGAATATTAATAAAAAATTTAGCCTCAATAGTTCGATGATGGAGATGAGGCCCTTGATCGTGCTATTGTCTTGACACAAGCGTTAAATGATAACGTGTAGGCGTACATAGAGCATACCGCTGGACAGGACACATGGCTAAACATGGTGACGGCAAGTAAACTACTAACATCTGAATTATTGTAAAATTGTAAAAATGGTGATATCAAAAAATTACCGGACTGAGTTTGTTTTGTTGCGGGCTCTTCTCAGTGCAGGGCGCGAGGAGCCTCTGTAATCTTAGCTTTTAAGTCGTAAATTTGATTACCAAATTATTAAATGGTTCTAAAAATTAATTTATATTATACATATGACATTCATAAGTGCTCACAAAAAATACTTCGGTTTAACAATTACTAGGTTAGAGAAATTCCGGGGTACGGTGGACAGATGACAAAAAAAGAGAGGCGGGAGATAGATAGATGCGATCGACAAGAGACAGGGAAGAGTAGTAGACCTAATCATATGAAGGGACATCTATGGCCAACAATGTGCTCTTTAAGGCCGGTAATTGTGATAAAAATATCCATATATTATTTAAAGAAAAGGCATTGTTATATCCTTATCTGATAAGGAGTTAATATCATATAAACATTGCTAAGTCTGACTATTTTTTTTTGCTGGGATATGCCTTTACGCACCACTCCATCCGCAGATGAACCGGTACTCCGGAGGCATCTGCGGACAGAAGTGTGGGACTCGCTGGCAATGCCATAATACCCACCAAAACCCAGCGGCACCCTCGTCAACCTTGGTAGGACACCCATATTCAAGCTTTTGAAATTGAAAAGAAAGAAATGTTTCTCCTTGTAACATCATCTATCTGCCAGAACTTTTTCTCTTAACAAGCTTTCGACGTAATTGTGTTATAAAATTTCTGTATTTATGAAATATTTATACAATTTGAGACTGTATGTTTCAACAATAGAAGGGCGGATTGAGATCGTCGAGAGACCCTAGAATATAGCACCCACTCCTAGCACAAGGTTTTGTTTGAGGGGCAAAGTGAATATACATAAATAATTAGTGCCACGGAATGGTGCCACTACATTTATTCTACGGCATATGTTTTCAATCCACTGCTTCGCCTTCACACTTCTAGTCAGGGCAGACTAGACCATCATCTGGCTAGGGGGCGTCAATGGCCAGGTCTGCCGATTCGCGATCTTCACTGCAGAAGCTCGCTAATTTCAATGGTTGACAACAAGACCTTCTTCTTCTACCTAGCATTATCCTAGCCAAGCACAAGGGTCCGCTTCAATGACAGAGTATTTAGCTGTGGGAGCAATGAAGAGGGCAGACTGCCGTATGACGTCATTCACGGATCCCCCACAATCTCTGCAACCTCACACGGTGACATTAATCGAGACCTACTGTTTTTCATGCCTTCCGAAACACGGAGGAGGTCGGATAATTGGAAAAAAAAACCGTATTAGTCATCCAAACCCCGGCCATCCATCCATCCGTTTTTGCATTGTTGCTGAGTTGCTTAACCTAGCGATCGACTCACATGCCGGTCACGAATTAAGCTATGATGTCCTTAATGCGAAACCTAGCGATCGACTCAAATGCCGGCCACTAATTAAGCTATGACCTCCTCAACATCAAGACTATTTTGTGTAATTATCCTGTTCAACTTATACTTACTGGACACCCTATTCCAGTACATGTGGTCATCGGAACCGATCGCCAACAGTCACGTAGCTCGTAAACCGTATACCTCCCTTGACAAACGCCTTGCTAATTAACCCTGTAATGGCGCCATTACGATTTTACGCTCAAACTTTATGACAGATCGGCCCGTTGATTGGTCGAACCCGATCCGCGTAGTTAATATATTTTTAAACCAGAGACTGTTAAACTATAGCGTAAATAAAAATACATCGCCACCTGAAATATTTAGAAACTTTAAATCCATAGACTTAATATTGTATTTTTTATACACTAGCGATCGCCAGCAGGTCGAGAGTCGGCTATAAATCTTTAGATTTACGTACCATACGCTTATTGAAACCTAAATATGAAATTTTAATTGTTTGTACAATGACATTGTTAAGTACATACCTATACTATAATTAGGGGATTTTGTCATCATGACTACGTTTTGACACCATCTTATAGTACAATTTATACATATGTGTGTATATCGTTTGGAATTGGTGTGCGTGAGATTTTATTTTAGTAATGTGATATATTTATAATGCATATTTTATAAAAATATTAGCAGTCGCACACTCTCCTCTATATCTATACTAATATATAAAGCTGAAGAGTTTGTATGTTTGCTTCAACGCAATATCTCAGAAACTACTTTACGATTTGAGACATTCTTTCAGTGTTAGATAGCTCATTTATCGAGGAAGGCTTAAAGGCTATAATATCAACACGCTAAATTTGAATCTATTTTTTACGCGGACAAAGTCGCGGGCACAGCTAGTATTCTATAATTATGTCAAATTTCATACTCCTCCGTCCGCGCAATTTTCGTAAAATGGCGGTACATATATAACTTTTTGCACCTTCAAGTTATGCATATGTACCATAAGTAAATTTCAGCAGACCACGCTATCGAATCGTTCAGAAATGTCTTTTCTGACAAAGTAAAAATCCTTAGGATCTTCAATTAAAATATATGTTGTAACATTTTAACTATGACTTGACTAAAATGTAGAGAATTTTCACACATCGCAAAAAATCTACGGACGCCATTCTCAACATAAGTCTGTTGAGGCCTTTGAATAAAATAAAAAAAAGCAGCAATGAGCGTGTCAAGACGCGCTTAAACAACTTTTGCAATTGGTGGTCTCTTGTAGGCCTCGACCTAATAGAACGCAATAGCATGAAGCGAGCGAACTAAGTTCGCCCTCCGTCGACAAAAGTTTCTGATATTTTCTAATTTCATATTTTTTCTATTTTTTTTTTTAATAAATTAGCAATATTTTTAGGCATATCTAATAGGCCCGTTTCCCCTCCTACTAAGCTGAAATGAAATGCTTGTGTTAGGAGTTTGACTGGCCCATTGGCACAGTGGGCAGTGACCCCGCCTTCCGCTCCGGGGATCGCGGGTTCGGCTCCCGTCTCGAAACTGAGTGTATTATCTATATGTATTTATATATTTGAAAAAAATTGTGTATAACAGGCGGCTGTTACCTATAGAACAAGCATTAAATTGTCTACCTTAGGAACAGACGTCCGCGTATCATATAGTCCTGTATTTATTTATTTAGAAGTGGGTATACAATACCCCAGCGGTGTTTGAACCGGTTACCTGGTGGATTTCAATCCATCCCTTCCACCGTTGACCTATTGAGGCACTGTTCATTTTATTTTACTTTATAATTCAAGTATATATATAAAATACTTGTTCCAGCCAGTGTTATTGTTTCGAATGTTATTTCGCCATAAACAGACACTTCGATTATATTTATTTGCATAGATAAGGAGTCTGAGAATGTGTGGAATGGACACACCCAAAATTCTATACTTAATAATTCATCGTTTGAAATGTCCATGTTGTTTTATTTTCTTCTTTTTTCTTACTAGCGAAGGAATTGTAAAGAACCGGTATGTTTGTAGGACTAATATGGAGGTCGAAAATATTTTATCATCTTTATGTCTAAGAATTTTAATACAGACTAAATATTTTTTTAAATAAATGAAGCAAGGGATCATCCATAAATTACGTCACACCTTAAGGGGGGGAGGAATGGGGTCGCTAAAAATGTGAGATTGTCTAACCCTTATAATCTGGCTAAAAGCAAATTGGCCTATATTATTCCCTATAAAAACGGCTATCTACCAGTGAAAGTCCTGTCCAAATTCGTGCACTCGTTTCGGAGATTTCCCCGTTAAAGACACATATAGACCAACAGACAGACAGACGAACAAAAATGTTTTAATTTGCGTTTTTGCTACAGATATCCATTTTATAGTAATAAGCAATTACCAAAAGACTTCAATTACGATTTTACAAGCAGAAACTTCAATCTTATTTATATGTATATACCTATAATGTAATAAATTATGTCACAAATGAAATGCAAATTATTTCAATTACGTGAACTGACAAAACTATAACCGTAAAAACCAATATTTTTACTTGACATGAGTCGTACTCTCAGATCATAGATTTTTTTAAGATCTGAGGTCGTAATGCAGTCACTTTAAGTCGTTGTCGTGTCTTCTCCGCGGTTTATAAAGATAGAAGGCATCCGTATAGATTTTGATCGTAAGAGATTTATCGTTTTGTTTTGTGAGCGTTGAAGTGGTCGAAATAAAAAAAAAAACATATGGCAAACCTTGACCAACTTTTTATTTTGTATTTTTATACTGTCTGAGCTTGGACCGTTGACGCACAATAATAGTAATTTAATCTGTGTTCGAGGAAATAAGAAGAGCCCAGAATAATGGATAATATAGAATAATTTATATATATGTAGTAAGACTTTTTTGAAGTACAAGATCGTAGTCGAGGAGATAATGGTTTAATCAGCGGCCGGCATTTGAGTCAATCCGTAAGTAAAGTAGCTCTTGCTGTGGCCGGGTGATGAATGAGTGTCCTATTGGATTTCAAATATCCGACTTCCTCCGTTTTTCGGAAGGCACGTTAAACTCTCGCTGAATGATATTAATCGTGAGACTGTGTAAAGTCTGGGGACGACAGTTGGTCATCCTAACTCGCGCTTCGGCCACATCCTCTGCAATTTAAGTGGAACCTGGTACTAGACTGGGATAACGCAAACAAACTCCTCAACTTTATATATTAGTATAGATAAAGAAGGTGATGGGCGGTAGCATAAGGCGTGCCGTTCACTCCTCCTAAGTGATAAGGGTGGCCCACGCGAACGGAGTCGCGGTGCACAGCTAGTCTTATATATAAAATTCTCGTGTCCGTCCGTTAGTTAGCGTACTAACTAGCGCCTTCGAAACGGCTCGACCGATTCTTATGCAACTTTATATGCACATTGGATATTGGATTGGTGTATTTTTCGTACTCCTAAGCGCTCTTTACACGGACGGAGCCGCGGGACAGAGCTAGCGCAATAAGTAGTACCTTCGTCGAAGAGCGCGGGGTCGTCGAGGTCGCGGCTGCGGGGCGGCGCGTTCTCGTCGTTGAAGAGCTGCCCGCTCTCGAAGCGCTGCTTGATGGCGCGCGCCTTGTCCGCGTCCAGCTCCAGCTCGCGCGAGATCTTGTCGGCCGACGTCACGCCTGTGACGTCACGAATTCACAGGGTTAATCGTGTCCATGTCACCTACCTACAAATTTATCTTACAGGACTTTTCAGATTGATATATTCACTCCCATGTGTGTCTCGAGCCCCCCTCCCTCGCATATTTTGCAAATGACTAATTCTTTCGAATGTAATTAAAAAATCTATGTCTGAATTATCTTCAAATGCGTTTTACCTGGAATGGAATTTTATGGAATTTTAGGTTTATCTCATATATAATAATTTAACTCACTTTGTTCACACTGCATTACTGACTGCTCGTACATCTCCTTTATTTTCGCTTGTTTGCCCTGAAAGGAATTTATATATTAATACGTGAAGCGAAAACTTTAGGTACCAATTTACGAGAATTGCGCCAACGGAAGAGTATGAAATTGGGCACAATTGTAGTTCATACATAGGAAGGTGTGTGAATGGTAATATTATGTTATATAAATTATCAAATTTTATTTTTGTGGGAATAGAATAATTTATGGCGTTTTATGCAAAAAAAGCTTAAAGGCTAATTTCGGCCAGCCGGCGATCTCTTGTAAATACAATTTATACAGCTTAATTTAAAAGAAAAAAGAAGGTCAAAAAGGGGGAGGCCTTTGCCCAACAGTGGGACACAACAGGCTAATAAAAATAAATCTTACATATAAAACATTCACATATACAAGTCGCGGGGCCGTCAATGTCAAGAAACCTTATTAATACTACCAATACATTAAAATTATTAATCTAAAAAAGCGAAATTTCGACTATTTGATAATATGTCAAAATTTAGTTATTATTTCAGCCTTCTCTGACCATTATCCTCTGTTTTTTTAAAGTAATAAACGTCGAATGTCACGTTACTCATCAATCAAGCTCACTTTTTTGCTAGCTTGTTCCGACAATGGGTGGAACAAGCTAGCAAAAAGCTGAGCTTTGTGAGGGCAAGCGTAGTTTTTCATATATTGTTTTTTCATTATATTGATTTTAACAGATAACACATCATGAAGTCAAATTACTACAATACTACTGTGGGATAGTAATCATTAAGAGCCATAAACCATAAATTGAATTGAAATTCTATTTAGATTTTTATTACGGACCTCCAACAAAGGACACATGCATTACTGTAATCACCCCTATAACATAGTAATATTATTCTATATATATAATATGATATTTAAATTATTTACATTAGGGATCGTACAAGCGCGTTGTACGAGTATATTCTTACAAAGCGTTTTCCTACAATGCGAAATAAACCTACCGTGTTATATATGTACCGTACTCCCCCCGAGTATGGTACATATAAATTTACACAAAAAGGACCTGTGTGCACCTTCAACTACAGGGGACCACAGCACGCGTAAACTATGACTGAGTTTGCATGAGAAGCTAAACTACTTTGCTTTAATACGAGGGAAAATCGGTGTAATGCTGCAACCCGAAAGCTACACCACCGAATCCGCCACCAAAGCACAGCACTACCGGGATAACGCTAGATTTTTCTTTTTTAACTAAGCACCTATATCGATACCTCCCACGTAAGTTGTTGTAACCCCAAATTCCCAAATTCACAGTAGAGCGTTACAAACATGTAAATTGAAAGAAAATCGTTATTAGATTACACGTTTGTGTATGCAATTATATATTCAATAATGATTGTATAAAATAATATATTAAAAAGTGACTGTTATTAAAATAGTATATATTGTTTGGAACGCTCTACTGTAGGTATCGATATCTGAGGTATCGATATTTTCACTACTTTTACTGTTCGTATTTTTGTGAACAGAAAAATGAAAAAAAAATGTCAGTCGAAATGGTTATTTCTTTAGTATCTTTATTTTAATTTAATTATTTTTTTTATCTTAGTAATCAATTGTTTGGCTAAATGTTAAGCAAATACCAATATCACATTACTTTTTTTGTGCATAAAACCAAAGAGCGAGGAAAATCTTGCCCGATTACAACAAACGATATTGGCATGTGTTAAAATTAGTAAAATCGTTTCGCTTGCGAAATTCGGCAGTGAAGTATTTTATAGTTAGTTTTGTTTATTTTGTCCTTTTTAATATACAACAGTTTTAGTGTTTAAATACATAAAAGTCATTTAATATTGATGCAACTAAAACATTTCATACCCAACATCGTGGTTACCGGGAACGGGTAAAAATGCGAAGTATATTCGGTACAATAGATTTACATAAGTAATGTGCAGAACTCTTTGAGAACAAAGGAATAGGTAACGTAAAGACAATTTTCATTTCCCTTTATCACAACAGCAGAGAGAATAAGTTATTTTATTTCGATTGTTCCAGTCCCTTATGAGTTAGTATAATTATTTTGTATATTTATATTTACCTTCTTTATGTAAGATTGCCTAGAGAAGAGGGGTCTAAGAATGGGGAGGAATTTGCCCAGCAACTCATTGCTGACAATCCAATGTCCCAACATTACAGGCTAATTAAAAAATATATATATTTCGATGGACAAACGAGTAGACGGTTCACACAAGGTGACAACTCACGCCAACGGATATCTGCACCACCAGAAAGCGAGCAGTTACACTGCCGGCCTTTAATGACGAGTTTAAGCCACCGGGAATTCTCAAAAACCCTACGAAACGCGACAACAATACCAACAACAAACAACCAACAACAAAACTTCCTACTAAGCGGTGTGTCAGGAGTGAAAGCGACATTAGAGGGGTCTGGATTTAAACCAGGTCCTCACTTGGGATTTTTTGCAACCGTCCCACCGTTGAACTGTTGAAGCAGATTCTTTTTTATAAAAAAAGGATTTAAAATTTTGTGATTGTTACTTTAAAAATATCAAACATTCATGCGGACATTCACCTCTCAATTTAGGAGTGAAAATGCAAAAACAATTTTAGTTAATTGAGAACCACTAAGGAAACTACGAAAATTGAAATTTTGACTATGAGTGTGGACTCTGTATCAATGAATTTCCCTCAAGTATCTCTGTCAAGTCTATACAAATATTCGTACAATATAAAGATATAACTATATATATAGACTATATATTTTTACATTATAAAGGACGGTAATAATATGAAGACGATAGCGAGCGGAATTATATTCGTTTATTACCAAGCCACCGTCTAATACCCGTCAATCCGCTTAACAGTTTTTTGCCGTCGATTTCGTGGCATGAATTGTAAGTAGGCTGTTGTTTTGTCGCAAGAAGATTACAACGAGACGTGGTCTGAGGGGATTATGCGAATGTAATTGAGTCATTCTCTGACGAAATTGCAATATTAATGTAGAATAGTTAAAATAGAACATTCGTAAGTGATAAATTTATATGATTTTATTATACGTGCGATTTTTAAAGAATATTCATTCTATCTACACAATTGCCGCATTCCACCACAGGAAGAATGAGAAGATGTCTTCTCAAAATTTGAAATTACCCCCAATACAAGCTTTTAATTTAAGCTTAGTAGGAGGGGAAAAAGGGAATATTAGACATACCTAAAAAGTATTCCTAATAAAAAAAAAATATATTAGCTCGCCCCATAGCAACATCTTCTGCAATTTAAATGGACCCCGTTACTAGAAGGGGATAACGCTAGGTAGAAGAAAATATATCCCTCCCTCCCACTTGTACTGTTCATATATATTTAAATTAACATTGTTTCTAAAACCTTCAGCAAAGTTGTAGTCATTTATTTTGCAGAATCTAGAAGTACAGCACTAAAGCTTCTGTTTGCTCTAACCTCAGCGCACCTTAAATCAAAAATAGATATAATCCACTGAACAGGTTGTCTTTCTAGATTTGCTTACGACTATCGCCGTACCCAATATGGAGAGGCAGGTCTTGTGACGAGATCGTGATGTCGATTGTATAACAGACGAGTAACAGTGAGCATAAGAAATAATTGAATAACTCCCGCATATTACGTTCTTCGTTGCATGATTCGCGAAGATCTAAATCAGCATTTTAAGCCCTAATTCGCACGAGAGTTAAAAAATCGTTGCGTTAAATCTCCGCATTGGCGTTTATTTAGCGACGTCGATTCGAAAATATAGCGTATATCTGGAACGCAATAGGTTAATGTAGAAAAAAAGGAGTATTCGACCCACTCGATTCGCTCATTCCCATTAAGCTTGGCAGATTCCGTTCTTACGGCTGTATCGCTTATTATGGAACGTAGTAAAGTCATATCTTTTGCCTTCATTGCCCTTTGATAAACATTATAAAGGGAATTTTGAATCTCGGTAAATGAGCATACCCGTGACTCGTAATATACAAATTCGGCGTCGTAATGTCTATTGGTTATTTACCGGCGAGTGCTGTGAGAGCTGCCAGCGAAAGGAGGGCGGAGCGGCTGGGTGCCATGTCAGCAAGGCATGCCGCGCGCAGCACGCCGCGTCATCGCCGCCACATGCCGCTCCTATCCCTGCACCTGACGACTCCTTGCTAGCGCAATCTGGAATAAGACAAAAAGATACATTTATTTATAAATAGCTGAAAAAGTGTTAGGGTTTTTGTTTTGTGTGCGGAACCCTAACTATTTTTAAAAACTAAAGTTGCAATGTTATTCTTTGTAACATCAGCTATCAGCCAGTGAAAGTCCAGTTGAAATCGGCCCAGTCGTTTTGGAGATTATCCGGAACAAAGAGACAGACAAAAATGTTTTAACTTGTGTGTTTGTTTTACGTATCGTATATACAGTCATATGCAATTAGTAAAAGAAAATAATATCAAATTTTATTTATATATGTATAGATGAAAATTGAAGATAGAGTTACAATTTGCCAAGGATAGCTGGTATAATATTTTTTTGGAAACAGAAGTAATCGGTGACAACAAGGAATAGCTCTAATCTAATGAAAATTAAAATAAAATCTAATTTTATATGTATTTTATATTATCAAGAAACTTCATGTTTTCGCATCAAATGAAAAAATAAATTGTTGTTTGCAACACTCGAAAATTAAACATATTAAACGCGAGGCAAAAACATTTTGCGTCGCGTTTATTAGTACATATGGATACAGCTAGTACCTAATATTTCGTTTTTGAAGGGAATTCTATAGTTTATAAAAAAATGTTTATTTTTTGTGTGGTTGCATCTGACCTAAAAAATAGGAGTTGAAACATAAAAGTTTCAAGCTTTTGTCTGTTAGCTTGATGTCGTTTGCGGCAAATTGCAATCCCCATTACTCTGACGGGGTGAAAAGGGGCCCCTAGCCTCCGAACCGTTATTTGTGCCCGCGCGATGCAGTTTTTTATAGACCGTTAAACGTAAATAGAAAGCTTGAAAGAATTTTAATATCTATATAAATGAAATAACATAATAGACAAACGAACAAGTGACGCGTGTAATTGAAATTTCGTCGTGATTTTCGATATACCAAAATGCTAAAAGATTTAATGACGGCTGTCAGGCGAAATTAAACGTTATATCAATCATAAATAAAACTTATTCAGTTTTTTGGCTACACTTATCAAACAACAAAGTGATTTAGAGATGAGTGAAATAGTTATTTGCCTGTCCTAAGCCAGGACTAAAGTGTGAAGGGAGAACGGACCCTCATCGTGCGTCCACGCTAGTATTTCCATGCATTCGGTACATAATTAGACAACTTTCTCTTAATCCACGTAGTAGTTAATTGATATTTACATTTAATGTTAATTTTTTCGTCATATATGATCAAAAATATCAGGTCCCCGAGTATCGAAAGTATCCCATCAAGTCATCGATCACATGTATATACGACATGGTCCGTGTGAATTCACTGATTTTGTTAAATTTTGAGGGCGGTTTTTTTTTATGTGGCCATTCATCACGGCATAATGTAGCCTATGTGTAAGCCTAGCTGCATTTGAATTGACCACTAGGTTAAGCATTTTTTACCGCGGCCGGGTGATGGATGGGTGATCCATTCTAGCAGTGGTTTTCAAAACATGTGACTTCATCCGTGTGTCGAAAGGAACGTAAAACAGTAGGTTCCGATTAACGTCACTGTTCTAAAGATAAACTCAGACGGTCATCTTGACTCGCCCCACAGCCACATCCTCTGCAATCTAAGCGAACCCTAGTACTAGAGCGGGATAATGCTAGCCAGAAGAAAGAGAAAGAACCATTCCTATTCCAATACTAAAAAAAGTTGAGATACATTGTCGCGACAGAGCCTTTCTCATTACGACTACCAAATAGGAGTCACGACGTTTACTCCTTTATTAAAATTCCAATCAAACGGACGCACTTAAAAATTGCCTTCGGCAATCCATTATCTCAGGAACCCTTATTAAAAACAGTTACCTTCCAGGCATAATAAGCTTTATTATCTAGAGCATAAAGTCTACTCGAGAATGAATGGAAGGTGATGATTGCGAATGTAAGATATTCCTTTTTGGAATTGACATTAGCGTCTGGACTGTTTTTGTAAGTTATCAGGACAATGGATTCAATAGACGAAGATGATAGGGGTGGAATCGGCACAATAGTTTATCTCTAATCCGCCCTGGCGGTCGTATTGTCGTAGTTACTAGCTGTTACGCCTGTCTTCGTTCGCCTCAAATTCGGTGAAAGTTTTTATAATATTTTTTAGAGGGTTTCAATTTTTTGCGCAAACCCCCTTAGATACTTTGCTAAAAATAAATTTGTTTATATTATTCGTTATAAAACCAGCAAAATGTCCAGCCCTTTCGGATATTAGCTGTTACAAAAAGACAGACAGATAGATAATAATGTATTACTTTTTTCATATTAGTACCGTACTAGTTAATTAATTTAGTGAAATAATTTTGTTTTGTGGTAGCGACAAACTCATTTTTATCTAGTTGTATAGATTACAAATATATTTTTTTCCTAATACTACAAGGGGTGATTTTTGGGTCGATTTCACTCACCTTTATCATAAAAGCAAACGGTTACCTATCACAAAATCTCGAAAGTATCGGGACGTACTAACTTAAATTTGGCAACGAGGTAGTTGAGAATTTGATGGAGATGGGGGTCAAAGAGCTTTCGCAATTTTACGCGGACCATTTCGCGGATAACAGCTAGCAATATATAAAAGCGGAAGGTCAAGTATCACAAAATTTCGAAAATCGCGAGACGTAATTGCACAAGGAGATTCTTTAAACATAGTTTTAAACTAGACCTCCGCTACATTAAGTACTTTCGCAAGTTTAATTTTACGCAGACAAAGTTTCGGGAAACAGCTAGTGTACCATATAGATATACAGTCTATATCCTATAGATTTGTTACTCCCACATACTGTTAATGCCCAATTCGCGATAACATTGATGATTTCATTATCCCGAACTCTTTCATTACTTTTGTTAATAGCACCATTAACTGTTGAATCAAAAGATTCAACACAATTGCCTTTGTATTAAACGTGTCTAAAAATATGGCCATAGCTTGTTAATTTTCTATTAGATAGAGATGCCGAGCCGTAGATTATAATTTATTTTCTGATAGATGAAATTGGATCCATACATACGTATCAAGAATTTCCATCCTCGCTATTTCAAATATTGAAAGTTGAATAAGTCTTTTGTCGCTCTCAAACCACTAACTAGCACGAACTTTTAAGTTTAAACGAAACGATATCGGCTTTTGAAGAATATTAGACATGACTAAAGTATTCATAATTGAATAAATAGAAAAAATATTATATTATATTGATGCAACAAGCAAATGTTGCAGAAAATGTGGTGTGTAGTGAAGGTATAAGTTAATAAAGAGTCGCAAATTGACCTTGTGACATAGCAGAGGTTAACCGGCGCCATATAAGGGCAGGTAGATCACACTATCCCGTATTTGCAATTACTCACAAGTACATACATATGTACATCAAAACAGCATTACTGTTAATTATGACAAAAGCTATCTAACTAACAGTAACAATTCCGTCATAATCAGTCTATCCAATTCGGAGATATCTACTCTTAGTCAGACAGACCAAAAATTTTAAAATGTTTTTTTAATACTCACCGTATTAGGTATAAGTATTTTATATCGTGGTTATAAACAGACCCTTGCGTTTATTAATGTTTGTAGATAACTGCAGTTATTAGTTCATACACATAACACGACCTTGTTATTGACCAAATAAATCAATTTAAAACGATCAACGCCCTACGGTTACATTGTACGTTATCACTGACTGTACAAATTGAGTGAATAACCCCTAATTAATATAATTATCAATAAAATATTTTACAAACATTATAATTTAGTTTCAAGAATTATAGTACGACCTTATCCTTCGGGTCTTTAATGCGATACTAGGTTCAATTCTCGGCCGGTCGAAGTACGAGGATATGGTCACCTGCGGGTCTAGTACGCACATTCTTGATAGTTTAACTTACTTTTACGTTTGAAACGAAACGTCAAATAAAGGTTCATGCTTCCATTTACCACTACACACGCCGTAACGTCGAGGATTCGATACACTCGCGTTCTGATTTCATTCGTGCTAGCAATATTTAACAATTAAGTTGTGTAAAACGGTAGCATTAGTGTTTCATTTGACATTCGGTTTCGAGCGTAAAAGTAAGTAAAACTATCGAGAATGTTTGTGCTAGGGCCTCTGTATCACTAGTTTTATCCATAGGAGCGAGAATTTTAAGAACATGAAAAGTATTCTTAGCTTAGTTTCTTGTTCAAATTGTTTTACTTATTTCTGTTGCTATCTCCTACAGGAGGTTGGATATAATTTGGGCTATTAGGATCTTACACACAACTTCGTTCGGCCGTTTTTCTATGAAAACACAAATAAATGTACAACTGTATGTGTACACCGACATAGTCACACATCATGCCTGTATGCGATGATGTATGCCTTAGAGCCAAGTGGACCAGGGGTCCTGGCTCTCCAAACCATTAGGGACGCAGTCGCAGGTAGTGAATGCCAAATTTGTTCGTCCGCAGCCTACCTGGGCAAGCGCACGTCGGTGCTGCGGCTGAAGACGGCGCTGCGCACGGACGAGCGCGTGCGCCTCATGAACGAGATCCTGTCGGGCATCCAGGTCATCAAGATGTACACGTGGGAGAAGCCCTTCGCCGACCTCGTGGCCAAGTCCCGCAAGTGAGTGCTGGCCCCCTGCCCGCTTTTTACATACAAAAATTGTTCATCTCTTACACTCGCAAATTGTACAGCGTTGAAAATATACCCTAGTTATGAATCTCATGTTATATTCGTTGCATATCTTTTGTATCTATATATATAAACATGAATCGCAAAATGTGTTGGTAAGCGCAAAACTCAATGGACTGGAATGGCATGGACCAATTTTACCAATTCTTTTTTTTTCGCTGACAAGATGCAGGAATCACGGCTGCGATGGTATGGTCATGTGAAAAGGAGACCATCAGACTATGTGGCGAATAGGAACGCGAGGGCACTTTTACCATCTTTTATTGAAACGCTTCAATTACACGATTGGATTACATCAGATAAACAATATTTTCGGAATATGATACTAGTAATGAACTTACTAATCATATAAAGTTTCAATTGCATAGTTCTTACAGTTCATTATATCTTACAGTTTAGTATATATTTTATTGATATCTGAAAAACCTCGATATCTAGATTGACCCACTGATCATAATCAAAACAGAGCTTATAGAGTAATTTTCGAAATTCTAGAAGGATAAATTAAAATCGTTTCCTTATGAGCAAAGTTTTGGGAATGAGTATGTCTTCTCACTACTAACGCTGAATTACGGAAGACCTTTTAGTACTTATGTGTATTGATGTAAAGATTTAATAGTTATTCAATGCTTGATTTAACAATGCTTATTAGGAATCGTCCTTAATTACGTCAAATGAATTCAACGATTATTAAACTCTTCGCCCCGTACTTGTCACTGGTTACCATATTTTCGAACTTCCCTTTGATGTCACTTAATATAATCAAGAAAACAGCAGTTTCTATTCTAAGTAGTATACAAAAGAAAAAAATTTAAATTTTGACATGTGACCCCTCTGACCGTTGTCATACAATATCACATTTTGGTGATACTTTCCCACCTTTAACGTGTGATGTAATTTAAGGATGACACCTTAAGCCAATGTTTTTGTATTCCAGATCTATTACCTGGATAGCCACGACATCATTTCGTGGGTGTTGCACCGCACTGGCGCGTATTCGGACGGGCGCGACACCCTGCTGCAGTGCGCGCAGTCGTCCCACTCGACGGAGCGCCTCGATAAACCCAACTCCTGCTTCTCTGCGTCCGCTCTCTTCCTGAAAGCTGGCGACAGACTCGCGGTAAGAAATACGGGTGGGGACAGACACTCGCTGATGGAGCCCGAGAAGAGCTTCATAGGTCTCATCAAACTGGCCGACGCCGAGGAACCGAACGATGAGATGTAGATACCGAAAGTACTAGTAAAACATTAATAACCTAAGAAAGCCTCTATAGATTCACAATAGAGATATATAGGAACTTTATTGCAAACAAAAAATAATGAAAAAAGTAGCATTTAATTGATTTTCATAAACAATTATAGTACAAAGGTAGTTTTTAGGATAGAGATAGGTTGAAAGCCTTAAAGAGTTACGCAATACCGCTCTGGACCACGCTGGGCTATATCGTTGTGCCCACTCTCAGTAAAACAAAAAATCTTTTTAATTTGTTATTTGATTACTTTGGTAGTAGATTTCCGCATGGTTATTAATGTTTTATCGGTAATATAGTGTATGTTGCCTGATATTTGTTAAATATATTAGTATTTATTGTTAATGAATTTTTCATGTTTAATTATTTTAGCTGCGTGAAATTTAATCACTGAATTCTGAACGGAATCGAATTAAGTACCACAGTGATGGACGTAGCATATATAATTCAGTATAGTAGCAGATATAGTAGCATATTAATTTACTAATTCTTGCCCCGTGCTTTTACTGATTTGGAAGTAAAAAAGTTACTATTTTGTATACGTTTTCTTTAGTAATTTAAAACCTGGGTTAAATTGCGCTTTACCTTTGTACAAGGTGTAAAAGACATCGTACCGGATACGCATCTAATGGGTTCAGTACATGGTACTGGATTTTATAAATTTTTCGTCAGCTTTATCTTGAAATGTCACAATTTTTACTATTTTTTTAAACCGAATACTATATAACATCATTATTCCTATCTGTCCCAATGCGATTTTAAATCAGAAACAAATTTCTTCAATATTTTTACATCAAACCGCAATGTAAATAAAAGTTAAAAACCGTAACAGGGGTAGAGCGGCGCGGGTCGTTGACTGTCTTCTGTCACCCTCATTGCCTGGTAGAAGTTTTTTGAGGAGGTGGCTTCTGTTACTTGGTCGGTCCATCGAGTAGGCGAACGACCTCTGGCTCTTTTACCCTCCATGCCACCAACTACGATTAACTTCTTGTTATTGTTGATATTAAGCGTCAGAAGCAAGTAACTTTTTTTCCGCTTTAACGCGCTTTTATTATTTTCCCTCTTATACTCGTAAAAATGGCCCACATGGAATAAAATGGCCAATAGCGTGTCAAGACACGCTTATATAAAAGGGTTCCGTATCTGATACGCTATAAACGTATTTGTTAAATAACTTCAAAGTTATTGTCCGATTTCGTTAAAAATAACTTTCCTCATGAGTTTTTAGCATGTTCTATCAATATGAAAAATTTCAAGTCTCTACGTCTAATAATTTGGAAATGCTTCGCTGGGAACCACCTTACGGGAAGACAGACTACAGATTTTAATCTGTAGTAAATTCATTTGACTAGCGAGTTTCTACTTGTTTCAGTAGTCCTCATGCCCACTTTGTGTTTTTTTTTTACAATATTTTTAAAACATTATTACTTCTGAAACGAAATACGTCTACTGGCATAGTTAAACGCTATGTACATATGTGTATGTACATAGCTGATATCCATGATATCCTGAGAAAAAAAAGTTCCCAACATACATATGTGTTAGGAACTTTTTATTTCTTAAAGATTTCGACCCGTAGCCGCTATGTTAATGCGATTGCAGTACTGACCTTAATGACGTCACAATAAAAACGTTTTCAGATTTCATCTAAATGTGTTTATTTTTCAGTTCTGCTATCGTGGAAAGATCGCTTCAACACGCCATTTGATTCATGGCTCAGTTAGAACTTTATATGTGAAATATGGAATTGAATTGCAGGAACGTATTCCTTGTATAAATTGTTCTAGTAAAAACTAATGTCTTAATTTTTGTGGCCTTTTTAACGGTCATAATCATTTAATTATTAATACCTAGTTTAAATAACCAGAAAAGGGACTGAAATTTGTAAGGACCCATGTAAATCCTGACTCCTCCTAGGCTGGTCCTGACTGGTCGCACCAACTCCTAAGTCCTAATACAAGCATTAACTTCTTAGTTTGGGTGATGTCCAATTTTTAACTATCAAACTTTTGCCGAAAATCAAAAATTGCTTTGAGATAATATACCGAAGATTACGATAGCATGCATTCGTGAAAAATATAATAGATTAACGAATAAGATTAACTTAATATACCAGATTTAATTACTTGAATATGGTCATTGAAAATTCAAGTTATTTTACGTTACCAAAAATTCATGTCGAGTTTGTCGGGCGGAATATGTAAGGGTTTAGTTATATTTAAGTAATACTAGAGTACAAGTGTATTGTAATCATAGACAAGACAATACTAGACTGTGCGCTTTATAATATATTTTCCGTATTGAAACGTGGCTACTTTATAAAGATACAGTCTCTCATTTATGGTAGAGTTATTTTTGTTCAACTGTGCGGGAATTGGTGAAACAACTATACCATAATGTTTAATGATTTTTTTATATATTTCTAATACTCCGGTACGAATTTCATCAATTGCGCATTCTAGTATTACTTTATCTATGGCTGTAGTCGTGTATATTGCGTTGCAGCGTGGCTTATATTTTATTAAGTGCCGTCCAACGACCCTCGTGAATATTTTCATATCAAATTCTTTATAGGGCACAGCGTCTTTTAAATTCATCCCAAGCTATTTTACTATCTGATGCGACATATCATATTTTCATTGCGTTTCTTCTATTTTATTTTATTTATATAAACTCCATGATTTATTGTAATGCTGTGCAGTGTAACAAATAATTATAAATATAAATAAATAAATATATACAGGACTATATGACACATGAACGTCTGTTCCTAAGGTAGACAACTTAATGCCTGCGTTATAGGTAACAGACTGCTATAACTTGCTCATGCGCAGTTGACATATCCGGTACTGCGCAGGCGCGACCGGAAGCTACTCTAACAATATATTTTTTTTTATTTATTTATTTATTTATTTATAAGAAATTACACCAATGCGGTTTGTTCTAAATGTTAAGGTTGACATCTGCATAATTCAACTAGTCTAGTTAAAATTATGTATATAAAAATGTAACAATTTACTTAATATACAGAATTCTAACTTAAAAGAGTTTCGCAAGCATGATTTAATGCAATTTAGATATAAGACATGTTTTTAACATACTTTTAATATTTTTACTTGTTATCTTATCTTTTAAATATAAACGTGTCTTGACGCTGGTCATTTTTCTATCTTGTTTATAATTTCAACTTTTTACTACTACCTAATATTACAGCATCTTTATTTATTTTTCCATATGGCTATGCGATGCCATTCTCAATTATAACGATCCAACTCATTACTGCATCTCATTTTGGGTTTGCCACGAGGTTATTTTAAATAACAATGAAAAAATATGCCTTAAAAATGGCAGTGTGTCACCTGATATAAAGAAAATATCACGACGAATGCAGAAATATTCGTGACACAATAAAATGTTTACGATTGAGGTTTTCTGTCCCACCCTGCGAGACCTTAAAATGAGTTTACAGTACTTTTTATTACGAGACGGTACTTAAGTGACTAACGCAGAACTGGGCTGGCGTTATGTCTTGGACATAACTTTTATATTGGATGTGACCTCATTTTCCGTTTAAATTAAACGCATTTAGTAAGTTTTCTTTCCGTTTTTTTTTAATAACTAGAGATCACCTGTTTGTCGAAATTTGGCCACTAATCCTTTACAGATTTGCTCACTATATGCTTAATGAAAGCTATGTATATACAAAATTTCCGTTCTTTGTACAATGACGTTGTAATATTTGATAATTACGCTTTGACACTGTCGTATAGTTAAATGTATACATGTGTGTGTAAATCGTTTGGCATTGGTGTGCGTGAGGTTTTATTTTAATATTTTAATGTATTAATAATGCATATTTTATAAAAATATTAGCAGTCGCACACCCTTTTATTTATAATTGTGCTAAATTTCGTAGTCCTCCGTCCGCGCAATTTTCTTAATAGGGTATCGAAAGGTTTCGCTTCACGTACTAATGTATAAATACTACTGTTAGTATATTAGACTTAAGTCTAAGTTATATGTACAATAACAACAATAACAATAACTTATATAAACAAAAACATTGTAAAATAACATTTGGTTATATAAAATAATAAGTGCGTGTACCATATGCGTTTTCTTTACTATCGCAGTCAGCCGCAGAAAATGCGATATGTATTTGCTGAACGCAATCCGCTTATCAAAAGAACCACAATTCAATTTTAGCGTTGCGGCCATTTTGAATTTACCACAACGCTCTGTGGTTCGATGTTTGGCTCACCAAGAGATTCCGGACTAGAGCTGAGCTTATTGCCAACAGTATGAGAGAAAAAAAAATTCAAAGTCTATGTCAAAATTTCTTCATTTATGGTAAGCCCTTAAATAATTGTTACTGCCTTAAATAAACCCCGACGATAAAAGGAGTTATAATTTGATGTATCCTTCTGTAGCATCGCAGTTTCTAAATGATTGGACCTGCTTTGAAGCGGTTTTTTTTATTTGAAAACTGACTTGAGCTCGTTCTTAGACCATCTCGAGTCAGACTTTTTTCAAGTAAAGAATTGATGGAGATTTATTCAGATTTTACAAATCAGCAATTTTTGTTAGTTGCGTTTGATATTTACGCTGTCTCCCGGGTTTTGTTGCATCTTAAAATTTTATTTTATATTACTTCATTCTTCTACCTAGCGTTAACCCGGTGTAGAACAAAGTTCGTATTTAAATACCTTACTGAACATATCTTCAATGCTTTTTGGTTAGTTGCTGGTGGATGATTTACTGTTTATCTCATGTGAGAAAGAGGTACTGGTACCCGGACGCGCCGGCCCAATTCGGCTACAAGCGCGGCGCTACCTCTAATTTTATTATTATAATTGACAATCGCGTAAGACAAATTATTGTAATCTATGACCTCAAACAGCCTTTTTTCCAGATCTCGGATCGATTGGCCTTTTTAAGTTTCATTTATACTGTTCTTTTAAACAAACTTACCAATTTGCTTTAATTTTACCATATTTAGCTTTATGCTAAATAATGTAAAATTACCTCTTATTTCAGACCAATTTCATTGGACTATAAGTATAAATACGCATAGGTCACCAATATGTATTTCACAATTGGCTGGTTTATATTATAATATAGACCAGCCAATTTTGGTAGGGCATCGATTCCACTTGCGACACCTGTCTAACGCGTTTTTTAAGTCACCAATGCGTATTTTACGATCTTTTTGGGGAAACAAATAATTCTAAAAAATCTAAAAACTACCGTTAAATTAACGTATAAATGAACTAAGAGTCCATTGAAAAGTAAGACATATAACAGTTTTATCGGTTTTTTACAAGTTTTTTCTTTGTTGCTTTTCTATGAGGAATGTTAACATGTTACTTTATAATAACACTGAATTGTTCGCTTTAATTTTTAAAGTAAATGGGTATTTTTGCAGGGAAAAGTGCAAATTATCGAGGACGAGGTGATCATGTTCATTTTGCCTGGTATTGAAGGTTCTGCAGGATCTATGGCGACTTTGTGCAGGAGACTGAAGATTAAAGTTTGCCTGTTGCAACTAGGAATAGAGCACAAACAGGATACTTTGGAAAATATGGTCAATAGATTGCATCAGGTAATAATTGCGAATAGGTATGTATGTATACAAGATAATATACATTTTTTCTTGTACATTTTCTTGTATACATATTTAGTCTGTAGTATATAGTAATATTTTCTACCTTCCCAATTTTCGACTGTCCTATTTTGTTTTATTGCTCATTTATTTCCTTTCCATTTTGTTTTTTATTGCAAGTAGCCGTTTACCACTGCGTGAACGGCCGGACCGATGCAAAATTCTTTTTTTTATTGTGTTTGTTATTGTCAGGAGAAGGTTCTTAGAACAGAAAACTAATAAGAAAATTTTTCGAAAAATTAAAAAAAATAAGAATGCTTAATTATTTTATTACATTATTTCTAATGTAACGGAAACGGGACATGGATCAGGAACGAAAACGGGAATAATATTATGGAATAATGCAATGTAGTAAATAGTAAGTAACCCAACGTTCGGGCAAAATAACGTCTGCCGGGTCCGCTAGTATTTAATATATACTTCTCATTAGAAAGATCGAAACGCTTCCCTTTTTATATAACATATTTCTAAATACACACATTTTTCTGATAATCCTTACAAAAAAAAAAACTAGCAAGGTGCTTCTATCTATCAGATGAGAAGTCTATTTAGAGAGATATGGATTCTTGGAGTCTTCAATCAGTTTCTCTAAATATCCCATCCCATGACCCTCAATAAAAAGGACATTGCGTTCTTCCTACAAGATAGGCATTAATGATTTATAAAATACAAGAAATACACATATTATCTTACAGACGATAAAGTCAAAACTGAAACCTGGTATGCCTTACATCCTCCTCGGCTATAGCTTTGGAACCCTTCCGATGTTGAAGTTAGCCGGCGTCTTAGAAAGTGAAGGTTAGAAACTCTACTATTTAAACACTCTTGCTATCTGATCTTTGTGCTTTGTTTAATTGAAGTACGCAAATTATTGTGTCTAATTTTAAGTTCACTTAGCGTTGTTTATTACAAGCTTATACTTAATTTCACCGATTTAGATAATCAAAACTGGCAAGCTAAATTAGACAGCACATCCTGATATGCTACTAGAATTAACTAGCCGAAATTTTGCACACGTATGCATGTCCCGTGACAATGCAATATTATGATGACATTACACAAATATATTTTTTTAGAAATATATAATTACATACATATGGATAATACACCCAGACTCGAGGTGGGAGTCGAACCCACGACCCCCGGAGCAGAAGACAGGGTCACTGCCTACTCCGCCAACGGGCCAGCCAAATTGTTTTACTTGTTCTTTGTTTTACTAGTAGATTCATGCAATTTAATTTAAGTTACTTGTAACACAAAAGCAATTTCTACAATAGGCATGACGACAGACAGACAATCATAAGTGCGTTCCAATAAGCGATCGCAACGTTTTAAAGTACTTATTCCGATGTACAATATTTGACAACTGCGATCGTTATAGTCTCGGAGAAAACGTTGAAGAGAAGCTTGTGGAACGCACTGTTAACATAAAGTGACGTCATGACAATTTCGAGTGTTTTGGAGTGAATTTTAAGTCTTAAATTTATAATGTCTTTTTATTTGATATAAAAATATTAATTATTACAGAAATATTAAATTTTTGGCAATAGTATATACTTGAGAACATTATAAACCGATTTTTCTAAATTTGTCGTCATGCCATTCGTTTATCTGTTCGGTTCGAATCTTTTGACAAAAGAAAACTTAGGCTGGACCGACTCTAACAGGACTCTTATTAAAACAAAACAACGCGGATAAAGTTACAGGACACTAACATGTATATTTTATAAAAGTATTTTTTTTTTATGTTACAAGGGGGCAAACGAGCAAGCAGCAGGCACTGAAGTGCCTACCGGCGCCCATATCGCCGTTTCAGTACCTATTTAAGGAAGGTGTAAAATATATCCATGCTTATCCACATAGGTCCATGAGACCAATAGGAATAAAAGTGCAACCAAGTGTTTGTATTTATTATACGTAAAGTATATTTATATCACGCACCAGGGTGTGATATAAATATACTTTACGTAGATTTCCCTTTGTCTGTCCGATAGCTGGTCAGATCCACTACGGGTAAGCGACCCCGGAGTACCCTAGCTGCTTTTGTCACTCCCCTTATAACCTTCCGTGACGATAATATCCGCATGCTTTCTCTCCTCCCCATCTACCTTTATTTTATATCCTTTTACTCAATCCCTTTTCCTTACTTCTGCCTATCTAATTAGATGTATAGCAACACTTTTAGCCGAATTAGACCGGCACATCCAGGTACCAGTACCTCTTACTCACGTGAGATCGGCGTGAAGTGGCAGCAAAGCTGTCACATCAAGTGATGGTATTGTTGTCGCGTTTCGTTCGGTTTGTGAGACTTCCCGGTAGCCTAACTCGTCATTAAAGGCCGGCAACGCATTTACTGATTGTGCAGATGTGTGCCGATGTCCATGGGCGTCGGTAGGCATTTAGCTGCCTGCTGTCTGCTAGTTTGCCTCTTTAAATATAAAAAAATACTATAGAATATAGAATTTTGCTTTATACAACTACGTTTATTCTATTTCTGTAAAAATAAGTTTAAGAAAATGATAATTTAATAAAATAGCTCCTAACTAACATTCACATAATGTTTTAGTTAGTCAGACGCAACTCCTGCTTATATTAAGGCAATGGGAGTTAGCATAAGTAATAAACGCTAGAGTACAGTACATCACTTGTATTGTTTGTGAGGACAACAGCCGACCGCAATTAACCTTTGCCTTTGCATAGTAAATATGAACACCTTGTTACAGTTCACAGAATAATTGCTCCACAATGAACGTTAATATCGCAGTAAATTGTCATTTTTACAGCGGACTTACGCGGAGTTTCAATGTCGTATTTTATGTTTTTCTTACGTTCGCGGGACGAGTGTTAGAGTACTTTGTTTTCTTTTGTTTACAAAAGGTCATAACTGGGCGGCGTTTGTCTTTGTTCCCGTAATTACATTGTTGATCTCGGCACGCACCTGTCACCCTCAAGTGTTGCTTACAATTTTTTGTTTACTTCGTATTTACCATCAAAGTTTTTGAGAGGCCCCAGACTCGAGGTGGGAATCGAACCCACGACCCCCGGAGCAGAAGGCAGGATCACTGCCCACTGCGCCAACGGGCCATTCATTTAATACAACAGCACCATAAATATTATAGATATACAATATGCTGGAATACGGTATATAAAGTGGGTCAGCAATTTTTCAGCGTTAGTGTGATCAAAATATCACACGCACGGTCACGGCCCGCTGAGTCAGCTACATTCATGACGCTCACTATCTCCGTTTTATATGTTACGTCACTAGATTTTTTGGGAACGAATTTCAATTCTCTTAAAGCCTGCACACACTAACAATGCGACGACCCAAAATTTAGAACTCGTTTAGACTAATCTTTATTCATAACGATCATTCATTCCGATTTATACGCTATGTCCCTAGATTTTTTGGGAAATAATTTCAATTTTCTTAAAGACTGCACGCACTATCAACACGACGACCCAAAACTTGGAACTACTTTAGACTAATCTTTGTTCATAACGCTCATTCTTTCCGTTTTATACGTTATATCATTAGTGTTAACTCATCAGCGTTAAATTATTGGAGTAGAAAATAAGCAATATGATTTTCTAAACATATTATTATGTATATTTGTTTAGTATCGTTCAGTTTTAAGTTTTATGTGACCTAACAAGGCTTGATATGTTTCTACATGTCCAGACACGTTAACGGGTAACACTGTTTTTTTATTACTGTTATATAAATTTGTTGTAATGATTGTTTCTGTAATAAAAAATATATATCAATAGGTTATTTTTAAACAAATTACAATTCTCTTAGAGCTTGCACGCAATATCCACTCGATGACCCAAAATTTAGAATTAGTTTAGAATAAACCAGTATCATTCAAAAGTCGTGAGATTGTAGAGATTGTGGGGATTCAAGGGAGGACGTCATCTCAACCACAGTCGCCGTAGACTAGACCGGGCTAACGCTAGGAAAAAGACACTGAAACAATAATTTGTAGAGGACCAATCAGCACGCAACTTTACGGTCATCGTGCGGTCTCCAGGGATGGTACCCCAAAGTAATACAATCTCCATCGAAATTTTCGATGCCTTCGTCCGTATCCATTAATGCCAATTAAAATTTGCAAATTAACTCCCCAGTGAAATGAGCTATTAGGAAAAGCAAGCTTCCTTTCCAAAGTTTTAAATTAGGAATGGAATTTCGTAACAAACTCTCGATTCAATTTTTGCCATTCGTCACGCAATTGTCTATTTGTAGTCTAGTAAAGTTAGAGCATAATATCATGAACTTTGACTTCTGAGCTAGAAGTGATACTGCTTGTTTATTTCTTCTGCGAAAAGCAATTGTCTCTATGTGGTCATGACGTCATTCATATTATCTTCTTTTTTAAATTCAAATGTCTTGCGAATTTGGGTTTTTACAGTAAATCTTAAAGCTAAAAGGTGACTAAAAGAGTACAGTCAAATTCCGGTTATAGCGTGCAATACAATAAGTGTATTTTAATATTAATTCAAATAACATAAATAGCAGGGTAAGACTAATTTAATTAAACAGTTATTTGTAATAACATTTAACATTTAAGTAATAATAGTAAAAAATAATAGTAATTGAAAATAATATCTAAAATTCAGCATTTCATATTCCTAGGGTTATCCCGGTCCGCTTAGATTGCAGAGAATGTGGCTGTGGGGCGATTCAAGATGACCGAATGCCGCCTGACGTCATCCACGAAACTACCACGATACAGTGACAATCACCGGGACCCACTGTTTTACGTGTTTTCCGAAACGCAATAGGAGGTTGGATATTTGAATAACCAGTTCTTAAATGGGTCACCCATCTGTCAACCGGCCACGGTAAAAACTGCTTAACTTAGAGATCGATTCAAATACCGTGAAATTACAACTTTTAAAGTGAGTTTTAAGTGAAAAATTTACAAAACTTTACTATGAAGTGTTATTTTATAGGAGTGGGGTTTGAACCGGGTACCTTGCGGAATTCAGTCCATACCTTATACCGTTGAGCTATTGAGGCTCTATATTTGTCATTATATTTTATTTTATCGTTACGTCATAACTAAAATCTTTGGTAGCATAAAATTAACTCATTAATATTTTAATATTACGTCACGGACCATTTGTATTATTCAATGGGCGTTATTGAAAAGAATAGTGCAATAAAACATATTAAATCGTGTCCAGCTCAATCGATCTATTGCGAGCTCTTCCGTTCACGAAAGCACTTTAAAATCCATTGTTGCTGCCCATAGGACAATTATCAATATTAATATATTATACCAGCTGTTACCCAACTCCATCCTCGTTAAATTCAATAATTTTAAAATTTCAAGGATTTTAATACTTTTTGTTGATTTAATAAAAAAAATCTTCTAACAAGCGTTGATCCGCTCTAGCAACAGGATCCGCTTAAATTGCAGAAGGAGGCGATTTAAGATGACCGATTGCCATCTGACGTCATCCTCGGAATCCCCACGATCTCACGGTATCAACTATTGTATAAGTAAATAGATTTTATCATAATTTGTTGTCCATTTCAAACACGAGGCTGAGTACTAACAGTTTATTTATCCAGAGACCCTTGCACGAACATTTAGTCCCGTTCAAAGTCGACGAGTCAACTTTGAAAATGTTCGTGCTAGCCCCACAGTGGACCCTTCTTACTGCCAACGCGGGATGCAATAGCATTGATTAAGAGCATGACAGAATTAAAGCTTACCTTCTGCTGACCTAGCACGAACATTTTCATCGGAAACAAAGTCGACGACTCGACTTCTTAAGGTTCGAAATGTTCGTGCTAGGGCCTCAAGATATAGCATCATATTGCATCAACATCTGCGACCGTTAAAGAGATGGGACGGTTAGAGAATCTAGATAAAGCGTGATTCACTGTGGTTTATATTTGTGTCCGTTGCTTTGGTGACGTCATTTCGCAAACTTTAAGCAAAGGAATTCGGAAATATGACAGAGGTTTGCAGTTGATGAAAGAAAACATTACTGCCCTTGTCTCATTCTTTACTGGTAAAGTAATGAAAGTGGGTAAGCCCAAATACCGCTTTCTTGTACAAATATACCTGCATTATCGTCCCTTTATTAATAACCTAATTACTAATCTATACTAATATATAAAGCTGAAGAGTTTGTTTGTTTGTTTGCTTGACCGAATCTCAGAAACTACTGGTCTAAAATTTTAATACAATCACTGATATCGCGCGGAAAAAGTCGCGGGGTACAGCTAATATTAAATAAATAGCTGCCTGCAGTATTATTGGAATGGAAAGCTTTTATCAGCAAACTAGCTGTGCCCGCGACGTCGTTTGCGTAAAATTAGGTAAAAAAAAAAAGGGATTCCATTTTAGCGCGATGATATATAACCTATAGCCTTCCTCGATAAATGGGCTACGTAACACTGAAATAATTTTTCAAATCGGACCAGTGGTTCCTGAGATAAGCGCGTTCAAACAAACAAACTCTTCAGCTTTATATATTAGTATAAGATTTAGATGTAGATAAGAATCTGTACTGTGTTTATTGAACACTATGTAAGCGCTTTAAACAAGTCAGCTGCTTGTGGTTGACAGGGAATTGCTTTTCGTAACTAATATAATAACTTTAACTTGGACGACAAGGCTGTTCGGTCGGTGACCCGCGCCATACTTTGATGTCCACGAAACGCCGACATTGTGTGTTAATAGGAATAGTCTATATGTTAATTTACATATATATTTGAAATAATTTTAATAAAGAAAAATCCAGGCTAGTTTTAATTAATAATAATTTATAGAATAGTAAAATTTTCTAAGTATATAAAGAGATAAGATATGTGTAATAGGCACATTGAAAATTAGTTCATAACTATAGCCGCTACACACGTTTCGATAAATCGTTGCGATAAAACTTGCACATCTGCTGGCCTTCTGGTCGTGCAGATGTCCATGGGCGCCGGTAAGCACTTCGGTGCCTGCTGCCTGCTCGTTTGCCCTCTTGTAACATAAAAAAAAATTAATACTAGTGTTTTGACTCGAAACAAAAATGATATAATTTCTCGTTGATAATAATTTCAATTTAGAAATCGAAAGAGGCGAACGGGCAGGCCGATTGAACGTCTTATTGTAGGAGACCGTAGACGCCCACAAACATCTGCACCACCAGAGGACCACCAGCCTTGAAAATTTTCTAGTAATTTCATAAAGCATACATTCATTTTAATTACTAATTGTTCACTTATATTATTGCACCGCATTGAATATAATTGGTTTTAAAATATAAAGTATATACGAGCATATAAAATATAATGGAAACTTTTAAGCATAACCCAGATCAACGCCAGCAATCAATACTGTAAAGTTTTACAAGTATCCCATACATGGCGCTGTTTAATGACATCAAACGAGCCCTTCGTCAAAACATATTTGTTCTCCGACAGCGGCACGGACGAGTTAATTGACATTTACATTCGATTCATTTACGTTAATATTAAGTTGAATAACGTTCTAAACCTTCAAATTGTTAACAAAGTCAATATTTAATTATTTGCAGATGTCACTGGTCAATTGCAAGAGAATGCAAAATTAACCCTATACAAATCTTGTTGTCCTCAACAAAGCGAACCAGCACTTTAGGCGAGCCCATCACTTGCAACTGTACAAGGCGCTATATCAGCCCCACATTATCATCTCCTTCCCTTTCCTTAGAGGAGCCCGCGAATTCAAATCTCAATACCGCAAATCCAGCTCTTTCCGATCGACTGGATGTTTAACTATGCGTACAGATGTCACACCGCTCGGCATCTTTTACCGCATGTATGGCGGACTGGTTTCACCGCGTCATACAGTATATTATTCTGTGTAAACAAAAGCGTTTAATTCAATGATCTGATTGCCAGAGATCTAAATAAATAAATGAAACAATAAAGAACAAATATGATAATTCTACACCTTAACATTGTAATAGTATCACACGCTCGTACATTGAGTCGCTACGTTAAGACGCCGCATCGTTCACCCTCCCAACCATCCTCGTCCAATACAAATCAGATTTATCCTAATTTACACATTGAGGACTCGTCATCCCACAAGCGGACCCGTCCTACTCCCCAGCTCCTCGGGGGTCAGTGAAGCGAACGGTGAGCTGTGATTTGGGTTCACTATGATTACATTAGCGACCGATTTGCAGAGATCATCTTCGTATAATAGATTTCATCGTTGATCGGGGACTTTTCCCACTTACGTACTTCTTTACGTGAATATATTAAAATTATATTATAAGTACTGTGATTATTCGATGTCTTTCATATAAACATATATATTTATATATGTATATATATATATAGATGCCCATTATAAAGAATAAAAAAGGAAAAAGCACGAGTAAGAGGTCTGATATATTAAATATTGCTACGGATTATTATATGGAGCTATATAAAAGCAAAAAGAATACAATCACTATCACCTGTAACATCTGTACCACCTATTTTAAAGAAAGTAACAGAAAGACCTATTATTAGACAGAAGTCAGGAAAGGCATCCGGTCCGGACCAAATTACGAATGAGCTTCTTAAAATATCGATGCCAGCTATTGTCCCTAAACTAACCAATTTACTTAACGAAATAATAAAAACGGAAATTATTTTCGAAGATTGGACGAAATCAATGATAATTAGAAAAGGTAAAGGAGATATTGGTAATTATATATATTACATAAGCTTAATGTCTAATATATATGAGATCTTTTCAAAAATACTACTGTTCAGACTAACTAGAAGTCTTGACGAAAATCAGCTCAAGGAGCAGGCTGTATTTAGGAGCAACTTTTCAACCATCGATCACATACACGTCCTGCGACAGATACTTCAGAAATACAGATAATACAACAAAACATATTACCTGGGGCTCATAGACTTTACTTAAGCCTTTGATTCTTTAGAGCACAGTTATATATGGGAAGCATTAGACAAGCAAGTGGTCCATAGAAAATACATTCGCATACTCAAGATCATCTACGGAAAAAGCATAGCACAAATAAAACTGGAAAGGACAGGCGAGGAGTTTCCAATCGAAAGAGGAGTTCGTTAAGATGACCCTATTTCGCCAAAGTTATTTTCTTAGCAGTGCTGGAGATGATCTTTAGAGTGCTAGATTGGGACAATTTCGGACTTAATGTGAATGGAGAAACATTTACTCACTTAAAATTCGCTGACGATTTAACACTATTTTCTGAATGCCCGAAGCCCTTGGAAGAAATGATACAAAATTTATCAGACGAAAGTGCTAACACAGGTCTGACAATGAACATAGCAAAAACAAAAATAATGAGTAAGTCTCCAGAAAAAGATTTCGTAACTATAAATAATCAACAATTAGAATACGTGGATGAATATATTTACTTAGGGCAATTAATATCACCCACAAACAACATGCAAAAAGAAATTGATACAAGCAAATACTTGGAAGAGATTCTGGTCGATGAGCGATTAATGAAAAACAAAGAAATGACAATGTCGAACAAACGAAAAGTTTTCAATACTTGCATTCTGCCACGTCTGATATACGGCTGTCAAACTTGGGCCCTAACGGAACATCAACAAAATAAAATAAATATATGTCATAATGGAATAAAAAGAAGGGTACTGGGTGTTAGGATAATCGATAAAATACATTTAAGAAGTATCAAAGAAAAAAGCAAGTTCGAAAAAGCCAAATCAATTTACCGAAAATTGAATTGGCGTTGGACGGGACATATGTTGAGGGAAAGGAAGGAGAAATGAACGAGAACAATAAGGGAATGGTACCCAAGAGATAGTAAAAGAAGTAGAGGAAGACAAACAAAGCAGTGGGAAGATGATCTAAAGAAAGTAGTGGGTCCAGAGTGGTCGCGTACAGCAAAGGATAAGAATAAGTGGAAAGCCTTAGAGAAGACCTGTGTCGAAAGACAAGCTGTCAAGAGGGGAGATCAGCCGAATGCCGAGTAACCTCAATTTGATATAGTTTTAACTTGATCTCTACTTATTAAATGTATGTATATATATAAATATATATACATTTCACGTCGCCAAATACATTGGGTTATAAATTATAAAATAGTAATAATATAAAATTAGCACACGCATCAATTTATCCACAAGTGATCTTTTTTATGTAACAAAATTTGTACAATTAATAAAGTCAGACTTTATTTGATATAAATCGTCTACCCAAGCGCTAACAAAAACCAGCGCTGATTTTATCTCATGCCTTAACGCACATAAAGTCCGTAAAGCTTAGTATACTATATATATATAAGTACTTTATTTCAGATAAGATAACGAAGGAAAAACCTCTCCGCTGGAGACTGAAGGTTAATTGTCTGACTGTTCAGTAATTATCAAAGTATTTGGTAGTTTTAATTAGTTCTGTAGTTCGTAACCTTGCACTACTTTTTTCAAACATGAAACTCAATTGCTTAAATATGATATGTATAAAGATGGCTCCGCGCCAAACTTTCCGTGCCGCTTCAAGTACGAGTAGTAAAAATAAAATGGTGCTCGCATTGTGAGTCAATTGTGTGTTAAATTTGACACGAATAATAAAAGACGTAATCAACTGGTTTAGCATCACCAAGTACTAATTGTTCACTTGGAAATTAGCTTGAGTGGCCAAAGCCAAACCAACCAGCCAAAACGAGACCATCGGCCCGCACTGTCCAAATGTTGTCAGTCTCTAAAACACTACATGGTCTAATTCTATCCCCAGTTTTTAGTCAAAATATGTGGCATATATTTATTTATTTTAAACTAGCAGACGTTGTCCTGCCCGAACGGAGCCTTTTTTTTAAATCAAATTATATCGTATTGGTCGCTTACGCCATCTAGCGACCGCAGCCGACCCGCTCTACCTCCGTATTAAAAATTTTTGATATTATCTAAGATATATTATTTTTAATGATATGCCGTTTACAGCATATCATTAAAAATATATATATTATTACTATTAAAAATATATACATAAATTGCCCTTTAGAGCAATTTGGTTCTGGATAAAATGTACAAAGTATCTAGCGTATTTAAATGGTTAAGGTTTAATACGGTATTTTTTAAAATATATTCGTAAATAGTTCATTATATTTTTGTAATATGTATTAGATAAAAAGGGTTTCTGTGGGCTATACTTACGACATACACATATTCTATCGCGGATTTTATTATAGATCTTTTTAAGATTTATAATTCCGTAGTACATTATTTTGTTCTATCTCATAAGGTTTAGCCAGCGCACGTGACATAAGCGCACAAAAATACGTTTTTTACGACACCTCGCTACAAATCATTGAAATCCTCGGCTTTTATATTGTATGACATAAATGTAGTATGGATATAAATCTTTTCCTTGAATCGCTCTGTTTATTGGTGAAAAGCCCTTTAAAATCTGTTGCGTAGTTTGAAAGATTTGCGCGTACAACGCTGGAAAGCGATTTAATTTTATACTATGTAATGATAAAAATAGCAATATACACCCTTAATTCTGAATAACTCTAGAATTCAGAGCTAAGCTTGATTTAATCGCATTTTATGTATCAATCGAAGATAGTTCCACACCATCGTTACTGGGGTCAGCCGTAACGAGGGTCTACTTTATGGGGCTCCCCGGGGAGGCTCTGATAGAGATCACGGCTCTCACAGGAGCTTTGCAGGCTCTACGGCGCGATTTAACTTTCATACAACTCTTACCTACTCGTATGTCTGCAAGGGTTTTTTTATTGCAATCATTGCCAACCATATATACAGATAAATTATGCAAATAAAGCCTGTAAGATGGTAGTAGTGAGAATTACACCGAACATCTCTTTAGACGCATGTGGAATTAGCTGAAGATAAAACTGTGGGATAACACGCAATGCATTATGGATGGCATTGTGATATTCTGGCCTGCACGAGAATGAGTCTCCTAAGTGTGGTCTATCTTTATCGATGAATATTATGGTTACCTTCAAGTTACGAAGGATTATAAATATTCTCGTCTCAATTTTGAGTATCTGTGTGTATTGATTTTGGCAAATGATCTGATAGAGCCAAAGGCATTACAGGTTCCACCGTATATTGCTTATGCATTAACCCTTCCATGACAGTCCTTCCAAGTATCCTGCCGTCATCAGAAAATGCCTTTTGATTACTTCTGGTGAAAATTTAAAATTGAACCTACACTTTAATGAAAGCGGTTCACCAAGGCATAGCGAATCGGCCACATGAGGACATTTAGTTCAACTTTTTAGGGTGTGTTGGTAATAGTAAAACACTTATTTAATAAAGCCATTTTTTAATGTACAAAAATAATTAAAATAAACTTTTTCATTTAAAACTTTAACATCCGAACTATAAAGTTATTTCTCAATTTATATGATATAAAGGCTTGTCGCGATAAACAAGTAAACTAAATATTGTTCATTGATTTACGCCAACACAGCTACATAAATATCGTAACTATGTCACGGATAGGTAAGGGGCCAAAGCGATCATATAGCGATCGCTTGGCACCTCGTGGTGATTTTTCTCATTTTCACACTCAACGAGCGTACGTACGCCTGCAAACAACAAGTGCAGCAGAAGTTCCCTTGCTTGGTTTGCCTAACCGTAAAATACCATAGATGAAGATGTGCTGCCTTGGTGTTAATACGTAAGTACCGATTTAAATCTGAATATATAGATATTAAATGTATAGATATATTTCTGTGGAAATTAGGTAAAGGATAAGTAGAGAAAAGATTAACCGTATTTGAATACGGACGATCCGCTTTGTAGGGTAGATAAACGAGAAGCGACGTCTACCGATGGGAGCACTCGTCTTACATTCAGTACAGCGGGTATATATAAATATATATAGGCACCCTCAGCGCGAGATTTGAATGTACTAGAGAAATAATGAGATAGACCATTAGCGACCTTCTTACGTTACTTGTCACATAAATGTAATTATAATATTTATTTTAAATATATCACTTATTACGCGCATAGAGGTTATTACAAACTATTATACATTTAGAAATTATTTGATATATGAATTGTCTAACCATATCTGATATTCCTGTATTTACGCCCTCAAAAGATGTCAATTGTTGGATCATATTTTAGATAAGTATTTTACTAAAGTATTAAAGGTCAGCCACTGCCTATGACACCCATTTCCTGTCCTTTGAGATAGCTGATTAAATCTTGCGTAATATAAATGATTCTTCTGATGAAGCGCAACTCAAATGACCATTACTGGTAAAAAGATAAACTATATCGGTCACATCAGAATAAAAGCAGCAATGTATGTGATGTTATGCATGCGGTCGTGCAACATAACGGCCATTGTTTGTGCGGATCTGAGCGCGGGACGCGTGGCCGTTATAAGGGGGGGTCCAGGAGAGCGCGCGTTCAGTGTGCCCGAGTGTCCCGCGTTGCGTGTGCGCATCCATCAGTGATCCCGCAAAGTTCTGCAGAAACCCACCACCCCAAACAACACTATCACCACCGCCACCACCATGCTCATCCTCGCAAGTTTCCTCATCATCTTCGCCACCACCCTTGGGCCAGTTGCAGGTAATTTTTATTTATTTTCTTTTCCAACGAGATAACTTATTAGAAGGAAACACATAGAGAATCGTATTATAATATATATGTCAATAAAATAAAATAATTGTTGATAAATGAAAAAGTGAAGTAAAAAAAAGGAAGGTAAATATTATTAATGTTTCGAATAACGTTAAAATTATAATATATTTGGCTTATTTCTTTTTCTTAATGCAATGCCAATAAAAGAAAGAATATTAATATAACACGGAGAAAAACAAATAATAATAATTCTTAATTGTTATTTTCTTTAATATTAATATAAAAAAAATCATAAAAACAATATACCATCGGCAGAAAGGTAACGGCCCAAGCAGCCGGCATGGTGGTTTATGATTCTAGAGTTCCCACTAGTCGTAATGTCTTAAGCAATACTGTCTTCTGCATCCCACCCTTGATCTAACAACCAAGCTAGAACTTCTTTGAATAGTTGTAGAATTCTTTTGACCAAGTGAACCAAACCAATGCCTTCAGTCGTATCGTATATCTGAAGTATTAGTCAAAGTTTTTTGCAATGAGACCACGCACCAAAATATCATACATAATAGCTTTAAAGGATGTATGCTATTGGAACTTCTAAAGTGGTTTAAAAAAGCCAAATTGAGCAAAGAATTTTTAAGTTTTGATTGATATTAAGTGTGAATTTATAAATATTCCGGTTAATCATTTTATTAATATATTGATTTCGGTGTACTTGACACGGGCTGGAGGTCAAAGTAAGCCGTAAATCTTTAGATTTGTGTACTATATGCCTAAATTTCAATTATTTGTATAAGGAAATTGCACCATTGAAAAATTAATATTTTTATTGCCGTCATAACTACGCTTTGACATCATCTTATAGTAAAATGCACACATGTGTGTGTAAATCATTTGGCATCGGTGTGCGTGTGGTTTTATTTTAAAAATTTAATATATTAATATTGCATAGTTTATCAAAATATTAGCATACGCACAACTACGCACATTTAAACTTCAATTGCGCCAAATCTCATAATCCTCCGTCCGCGCAATTTTCTTAAAATGGTACCAAAAGTTTTCGCTGTAGTTATGTATAGGTTCCGGTTAAGTGCCATTACAATTTTTTCTAATATATTATATATTTCGATGTATAACAACAAATAAATATCTGGTCCCAATTTTTGACAGAGAGCGCGTCATACATCTGGAATAGCTCTAATAGAGTCGACAACTGTGTGTTGATTAGACCACAATTGTATTACGCAATCAGATGTGTACGAAAACTACAGACTGTATTAGGAATATTTACTACTTGGTATGTCTGATATTGTAGGAGGAATATTGATTTTAATATTTTATATAAAAATTGCGGCGTTTGCTCAATTATGTCTTCTCAATAAAACGTGACACAGGTCGAATATTTTATGAAATAATCTTTTTAAATAGAGCGTCGGTTAAGAGTTTATTTGATATATTCTGAAGCAGCAATCTTTATTTAATATTTTAAACCTTTCTTATATTTTAAACCTTCCCTGAAATGATGGGCCACGCTAAGTTCGAATGTCGTTTGCACGTCGATTAGTTAAAAGGCCTATTTTTGCTTGTTATGCATTACGTTAACGTTTGTGAGACTTCCCGGTGGCCTAAACTCGTCATTAAAGGCCGGCAACGCATCTGCTAGCCTTCTGGTCGTGCAGAAGTCCATGGGCGTCGTTAGGCATTTGGGTGCCTGCTGCCAGCTCGGTTGCCCCTTGTACCATAAACATATATATATTGTTGGTAGGTATAACGCTGTCTTTATCATCTGAATTCGTGTCAGTAATAGAAAATTTGTGTAATGCTCTATTCCGTCAGCTACCCAGAAATGCGCCACTTCCATTAAATTTCAAGCACTGAATTAATTTTCCGTCACGCACTCAACGCGAATTTCGCTTTGTCACCAGAGCATTAGAAGATAGACTCTACAGCAGTTAAAACACTTTAATTCGTACGTCTATTTTTATGAATGTCTTTTATTTTTAGTGACCTGTTTTTATAAGGAGGGCCCTGTTACCTAAGATACCTAGTTAAGGGACAGGTGGACCACCTATCTGCACTAATACATTTTTGTACGAGTAATGTAATGTAGATGTAAATTAAACAGTGTTTTTAAATACACATTCTGATACAAGCAAGCAAGCAAACAATCAAACACACACACACACAAACACACACACACACACACACACACACACACACACACAATAACAAAGTCTATTGAATGAATATGTAACTAAAATATTCCTATAATATTAATTAAAATGTGCTTTATTTGTTAGTTTAAGTATGAAATTGATAGGAGCAATTGTTCGTAATTTTTTTGTCTTCGAATACCGTGTTTCTTTTGTGGTCAATATTATGTACTTTTTATACATTTGTATAATTTTGTCATAATCGTGTATAAATATTGTACAGTATATAAACACTGTACTAAAAATTTAACAAAAAAAAAAAATAGATTTCAAAATGGCCAGAACTAGACAAAATTGAAAACACGCGGGAAGCACCAGCTTTTAAATAAAGAAAGAATCATCAAAATCGGTACACCCAGTCGAAAGTTTTGAAGTAACAAAAAATATACAGTCAAATTGAAAACATCCTGATTTTAAGTTGGTTAGTAAATAGATAAACAAGAAGCAAGTTATGGGCGTACTTACCTATATTAATTTTGTATAGGAATATATATTACCAGAACACCAAGCTAAGTCAGTTTAAACTGGAAACTGACATTTCAGCAATTCTCCGCTCTCTAGATTTAGTTTTGTCTTATATACAACGGGCTAAATTTATTATTCGTCTCAGGTTGAATTTGCTATTTTGGTATACATTATAGCTAAATGTCTCTCTTACTTATTTAGAATATATAGGTTTTCTATTGGTTCAATGTTCAAACAAAACACATTCACAACTTAGGGACCTTCAAGAAAAGAGCATACTCATTTCTCAAATGCGGGCAACGCATCTGGAAACCTACGGTGTTGCAGTTATCCATGGGCGTCGGTAGTCACTCAGGTGAATGCCGGCTGCTCGTTTGCCTCTTGTTATATAAAAAAAGAAAAAAACCTCATTCGAATATGTCGTTCAAAAAAATTAATGCTTGTTAATTTTTAGTGACTTCTGTAACGTTGTTACCTTGTTTGATTTATAGTTCTAGAGGATGAAGTGGACTATAGTTTCTTTAAGGGTTTTTGACTGTCTTGATCCTTTGCTGGGTCAAGGTTTACAGACCTTAATGGTGATGGTTGTGGTTGCAACCTTTTCTTGGTTGCGTGGAATGAAAATGTGTTTGTGCCGGAGGAGGTATATAAGGATACCCAGTAACTCACCAAAGAGTATAGTGATATTTTTTCTTCTTCTCCTTTTGATTGATTTCTTGCATTTGTGCATAAGCACAATTTAATTCGCCAATGTCACGTTCAATGGAAAAGACGCGAAGGAGATTGGGCAACAAAATGTAGCTAAAAGTTTTTACACAATATAAAGGTTGTTAAGTTAGAAATGGTTTATACTACTACAACACACTATATCAACTAATAAATCAGCTTTTGCAAGTTAGGTCACTTTATGATTAAGCGTGCGAAATGATAAGGGATAATTGATATAACAAATATGGTTAGTCTCATGTTTTATATGTAGAATTATAGATACCACTTACAAAGCACAAGAAATAAAAAGAAAATATTTGTTAGGCTATCTTCCACCTAGTGTTACCCCAGTACCAGGGTCTGGTCAACTGCAGGAGAGTGCTAAGAAAGCTATACATATTTTGAGATTATAATCATTTAATCATATTAAATCAACATAATCAATCAGTTGATATCAGCAGGTTAATTGATGCAATTAAGATTTCTTACCTGTTGTTCTATCATATTTTTATTAGTCTACTAGTTAGTAGTACATCTGCCGTGTCGGGCAGATGTTGTCCTACCTGAACGTTAAAATCGATAAAAAATAACCTAGGTATCATCTGCAGCGCCATCTGTCAGGCTGATTTGTGAATCTGAGCGATTCAGGGGGCCACCCAAACACATACAAAAAAAGTAATTCAAATTAGTCCAGCCATTTAGGCTTTCAGTGACATACTTTTTACTGATTTTATGATACACAGATCATGATTTACACTAATTAACTAACTAATAACAATAACAATTTATTTATAAGAAATAGACTCTTAGATGAAAGATATAAAATATTTTATAATCTAAGACAAAATATATTTATTAATGCTGTGATGGCACATTTTTTGTAGAATTGGTTTAAATTTGTAATATTTATAATTCGCAACACGTATGAGGTAAGGCTACTAGCGTACGAAGTGCCTACATTAGTCTCTCAAATAAATTTAGATACAACGTGCAATGAATTATTGTTGAGCAATTAAAAAAGTTTTTACCATTAAATTTATATTGAAGATTGTAATATAATTGCATCTGCCGTAACATAACAAAAAACACATTTACAAATGCAAGGAAACTATTTATACAGGCTAAATATTTTAATCACAAAAGTAGTTATTAATAAAATTTGCCGTTGATGGGTATTTCATTAATTTCATCGGATGAAAAATGTGTCTATATAGATTCTTTTTTCAAATTATGTAATTAAAAATAATATTATTCAGTGTTGAGTCTGAATGAAACGCAAAAATGAATAACGCTAATATTCCCAAAAAATATTCAATATCTGGGCAAATAATACGATTTATATCTTTTACGTACAGGTAATCTTTAATGTGATTTGAAACTCACCTTAAAATAAATTGTAAATCACTAAATTGTAAACCGCCACTTCCAACCACTTTTTATTTTTAACTGAATCTACAGTGCAGTCTACACCTACAGATAAAAATAATAATATAGACTCATTAGAATTAAGATACCATATTCTTAATTCTAGTATCTCTATCTATCCTGTTTAAATTTGGAAAGTTTAAACTTTTAAAGTCAACCGAAACAACATTACTTGATTGACTTGAGTGTTTCGGAAGCATTGGGTCTTCGTTTCACTGACTACTGAGTGATATTAATCATAAGATTGTAGAGTTTGTGGCCTGTAAGTTTACCGGCGATAACGTCAGACGTCAGTCGGTCATCTTAACTCGCCTCACAACCTCTTCATTTTAATTGGACCCTGGTACTAGACCGGGATCGGGGATAACGCTAGGAAGAAGAAGAGAAGAATGAATAAACAAAGAGTACTTAAAATATTGTATGTAATTGTATAGCACGGAGTTAATTCATCTGAGATTCAATATATGAAATAAGAATATAGTCTATGATGTAATATGACACTGTCACTAACCAAAAAACGTTAAACGTCTAACTAAAAAACATTAAGACACCAAAATAAAAATCTAACTCAATGAAACTTGATAGCAAAGACTACAATATATATACGGATAATTGATAGTTTGAGACTTTGAGAGCCCTTGAATCTTAATTAGGTAAACAGAAGTGAAGTTGTCTTTCACGAAGGTCAAACAAAACTTATCTGGTATCCAATATAAACCTGCTGGTGCTGGGAGCTCGTAGGCGTCAACCTACTTACGTCCCATAAATCCTCCACACACGTTATCATATCACCACACAGGAGGTACCCGCGGAGTGCCCACTCTCGATCAAAAGCTCCACCCGGGGCTTCGCGAACGGCTAAGCCCCAAACCCCCTGCCCTTTGACGCTGTGAAGGTCACTCTGACCAACAGCATTACACATTTAGAAAAAAAAGGTGACCCATACCCAGTCATAGCAAAAGTAACTTACCTAGCGCAACTCAAAAACCAACTAACGCCTCTGCATTACGATAGCACTTTATGTATAAAAATATATGAAAAAAATTGCAGCCAAAAGGCTTTTAAATTTATCGCCGGACGTAGTTATAAATCTTATGAAATAATAAAGCCGGTACGACCTGAAAGTTTTCTGAGAAGTTCAAATCTACAACAAGCAACGGGTAAAGACTGGTCGCTTGGTAAATTAGTTCCTCGTCTAGTTTCGTCGAAGCCCACTCGAACTTCACTGTAACTTCGAACATCGGAACCGATAACATCAGTTTGTCGGGAACCAACTTGACTTAACTTGAAAGCATTTAAAGCTAATTTAGCAGTCTTGCTCCCATGAGTTATTTTGCAGGAACTTTACGACTTTTAGCTCCTGGATTATACGCTATTATGAAGCCAAATCAGACACTATTATCTATTAAGAAGAGGAGAGTGGTTCAAATATGCATTCATATTATTAAGGTAGTTAGATGCTAGCTTCAATTCATATTGCGTTTAAAATATAATTGAACTGGTACTTTCTATATAAATTTATCTAAAAGACAGTATTGTCATTTTAAAAATCTACAAACTTAAAAACTAAGGTTTAATCTAAATAATATTAAAAAATCTACAAACTTAAAAACTAAGGTTTGATCTAAATTATCTAAATATCACAATATGCGTAATAAATTTAATGGAAGAATTTATCTGTATTTTAGAAGAACTAGCCGTACAACTAAGATTAAAATAAGATCTATGTATACATAAAAATGAATAATTTTTTGCCTAGGTCAAAAGGTCACGCATCATGCGTGAACGGCTGTACCGATTTCGCTAATTCTTTTTTTGTTGTGTTTGTTATTGTCAGGAGGAGGTTTTTATGAAAGAGAAAAATAAGAAAATGGCGTCTAAAATTAAAAGATTTAAAAATACTTAACCACCAAATTAAATTATTTCTAATGTAATGCGCTTCTGACAATTCAAACATTTTAAATATAACCTTATGGCCTTTGACATAATATCGTTTAAAACAGATCCTTCGGTCGTAATTATCTATACAAATAAAAGTTAGTTTCAAAAATATATTCCTAAATGAACGGAACGGAACGGGAACGGGAACGGGATAGAACGAACAAGGGAATAATATTCTAGGATAATAGAATGTAGTAAATAAGTAATCCAACGTTTCGGCAGGACCGCGTTTGTCGGGTACGCTAGATAATACGTTAAAACACAAATCATTGCTACCCAAAAATGTTTAAAAATTGATAAAATTAAAACTAAACAGTTTTATAATTTAATTGTAAACGGGGCCTTTTAAAAAATCTGCACAGTACTTAATTACAAAATTCTTGGAATCGTTCGGCTTCCCTAAGGGCACGGAACTTCGAGATGCCAATACACGAGTTTTGGTAACAATTTGTAATTAAATAATCAATACTCTACAGCATCGAAGAGATCAAGTACTAATTTTCTTTTGCGTCTTGGGAAATTGAAATAAAAATTGAAATGATTAATTTCTTCAAGTATCAAAAAGAATATGGATATATTTCGTCAAATATAGAGAGAGAGACACATCAGGATGGGTGAAGGCTCATCAGTGGCATTCGTTTGAAATAATATGAATAAAAAATGAAAATAAAACATTATTTTCAGACAGTTTTTAAGTAAAATTTTGCCGAAAGTTCGGCTTGAAGTTTGTAAAATTTCTTATTTTTTGAAGTTTCCTAAACTTAAAAAAATATAAAATTTCAACAAAAAAACCGCCTTCAAATTGTCAGAATCTCATGAAATTGGGACCACGCGGGTAGCACCAAATTTCAAATAAAAAAAATATCATCAAAATCGGTTCACCCAGTCGAAAGTTCTGAGGTAACAAACAAAAAAAATACAGTCGAATTGAGAACCTCCTCCTTTTTGAAGTCGGCTGAAAATGGAAATTCTCATTTTCTTTAACTCAAAGAATAAAGAAAAATGATTTTAACTTTGAATTCAAGACATCAGACCGTTACCGTAATGCCAGAGCCAGACATAGCTTCATTTGAATGATCATTTCAATGATCATGTAGTGTGGCCGGGAACTAGGTGTAGCTGCGCAAAGTTTTACAGTAATTTACAAGAACAGTCAACAAGAACAGTCTTCAAGAACAGAAATGTACAAACACTTTGAGCTATGTCTGGCGCCGGCGTAAGAGATGTTAGTTATGCCGAAGCCAGACATACATAGCTTAATTTGAATGATCATGTAGTGTGGCAGAGGACTTTGCGTAGCTGCACAAAGTTTTGTAGAAATTTGTAGTCTTCAAGGAAAAAAATGTACAAACACTTTCAACTATGTCTGGCTCCGGCATAATACGCGTTTAAATTTGAAATTCTGGTTCACGGTGAATGTTAAATATACACTGAGATTAAGCTGTTGGCCTGTCGGCTTATCCGTACCGACATAATACCGGCTGTCGAAGGATCGTGCGATATCTCAAATATTATTAATAATTCTAGTTATAAATACATCGTTGTAAACACACTAAGCTCATTGGCTACGTTTTCCAGTAAACCAATATTTATATAGGTCGATTTTGAACAAATCGATATCTCCCACGTAACTTGTTGTAACCCTAAATTCCCAGCTTTCTAGTAAAGCGTGACAAACAACTAAATTGTAATATAATAGACTATAATTGGATGAAAAACTGTAACAAATATAAATGTAATTAAATAAGTTTGCACACCTTAAGGGTAGAAAGTAAGCACATAATTTTTAAGAAACAACTCTAATTTGTATACTACTTTATAGCAAATAAATCGATACCTGCCACGTAAGATGTTGTAACCCTAAATCCTCAGCTTTCTAGTTGAGCGTTAAAAACAACTAAACTGAATAAAACAGTCACTTATTAATATATTATTGTATACAAAGATGTGTTATATATTGACGATTTTATTTTAATTGATATGTTTGTAACGCTCTACTGTGAAGTTGGGAGTTTAGAGTTACAACAATTTACGTGGGAGGCATCGATTTATTTGCTAGAAAGCAGTATACAAATTAGAGTTGTTTCTTAAGAATTATGTGCTAATTTATATGTTTGTAACGCTCTACAGGTCAAGTTGGGAATTTGGGGTTACAACTATTTACGTGGGAGGTATCGAAATGAATTGAATTGAAAAGGATTTTTTTATATATGCTCACGACTCGTGCCATATGTTATAAGTCAAACTTACAGCAACAACAACGTTATCATAACAGGAAAAATCAATAGTGCAAGTCATAGAAGTTAATGCATGGAAGAACACATTGTATGTATTACATTTGTAGGGTCAACTCGCTGCATTATAAAAACCAAGCATCAAATGAATAAAAGTTTTTGTGCTCACGACACGTGCCGTACCTTATATTCCTAATTAGCATTTAATTCAATTCAATTCTGTATAGGACAAAATGTATAGTTTTAATTATATATAGGATTGCCCTGACTTCCGCACTAGCGAAACTATGTTGCGGTAGCCAGTTTCCTCCATTGGTTTAAAATTATACATATACCCAAGTATATAGCATATTTCAATTCAATTCTGTATAGGACAAAATGTATAGTTTTAATTATATATAGGATTGCCCTGACTTCCGCACTAGCGAACATAGGAATCCCAAAGAGTGTCTATGCATCTGTTGTTAGTTTTTAATGATATAAAGGACCACAATCTTTGTTAGTGATCCGCATGCAGTGCAGACGTCGTGTACCAAATTAATGAGCAGAAGAAAATAATGAACAGATGTCCTTATTTAGTTTCCTTTCCTGGCTTATTAGACTGTCAGTCACGTCGGCGCAGGCGGGGACGTGTAATTAATAAAAGTTAACTGTGTTTCGGCCTTACGTTAGTGTGGGTGTAGATATTTTCGTGGCATTCATTGGTCCGTCTGATTCCGTTGTCTATTAAGTTTAATGTTTTTTTTTTTTGAAGAATGTCCTTATGTCTATTCTTTAAATTCCTCTTTCGATTAAGCCTTAGGCTTATGTCAGATAATAAACCAGAAGGGTGGGAGCTGGGTACCTTACAGATTCCCCTTACTTGACGCAGGAGGACTTAATCAGTGCCGGCCCGGGTAAACTTTAGAGATGGAGGAGATCCGATTATCGTGACCCACTTACTTGTCCTGTTTATATATTTTAATATAATATATATTTCAAATATCGCAATAGTAGCCCCCAGACGAGTGAGACGCCCCCTGGGACTCGGCGCCTGGAGCGACCGCTCCGTTCGTCTAATGGTAGAGAGGGCCCTGGACTCAAAAGCCGCCTCATATCGCGCAATTGCTGTTGCTACTTTTTGGGGTTTTAATATATCCTTCCCATACTGCCAAAAAATACAGTTTGCCACTGAAACGAAGAGAAGTCTGCCCTTTCTGTTGTTCACATAATGTGGCTCACAATTGATGTATGCGCCACATATTGTAATAAAATGCTAATGTAGTTATTAGCTTTATACATTTATGTAAATAGAAAACATTTATTTTGGGATCTTGAATTCTTTAGTTTTCCTGCAATAACAAATACTTAGAAACTAAAATTTCTCTCTATACCTATACATTAATACGTGAAGCGAAAAGTTTCGGTAAATTTTTACGAAAATTAGACGGACGGACGATCATGGAATATGGCACAATTGTAGATTAGAGGAAGGTGTGCGAATGTTTATATATTTATAAAATGTGTATTATTACATAGATGCAGTTTATTTGACATGGATGCAGTTACAGAGAGATGGCGATTGTACTGTAGATCTCTATATACTGACACTTTAGCACATCCTGCGAACACTATAAATATCGAAGAGCATAATATGGAACCTGAAATACTTTTATCAGAAATTATAGACGCAATACGTAAACTCAAAAACAATAGGTCAGCCGGTAGAGACAAAATTTTTGCTGAAGAAATGAAAATTCTTGGTGATCAAGGACTAAAAGTTATGCTTGATATATGTAATCAGATATGGAGATCTGGCAAATGGGTTACGGATTGGAAAGAGACCGTATTAATTCCTCTCCACAAAAAAGGCTCCACAAAAAGATGTGAAAATTATCGCACTGTAGCGCTTATATCCCATGCCAGCAAGATTTTGCTTTATGTCATCAACAGTCGACTTCAAACGTATCTTCAATGGCAAATTCCTAAAGAACAAGCTGGATTCGTCAAAGGACGAGGCACGAGAGAACAGATTGTAAATGTCAGACAAATAATCGAAAAAAGCCGTGAATTTAATACACCAGTTCTCATGTGCTTTATCGATTACTCCAAGGCATTTGACTGCGTAAGATGGGAATGCCTATGGAGCATATTACGCGAAATGGGAGTACCTCAACATCTTGTGGCTTTAATCGCTAATCTGTACCAAGATGGCCAGTCTATGGTGAAACTTAACGACATTATCTCAGAATCCTTTAAGCCAGAAAAAGGAGTAAGGCAGGGATGTATACTGTCTCCAATTCTATTTAACATCTACGGTGAATACATAATGAGACGAGCCTTAACTCAATGGAATGGAGGAATCTCTATCGGTGGCATAAAGATTAGTAATCTGAGATATGCGAACTAAGTTTAAATTGCATTTTGGCGTGTTTAATATAAAGTACAAAGCGGGAGCGCCTCAACTCCAAGCAGTTTTACCTTTAATATAGTCTTCGACTGTATAATACGCCTTAGGAATAAGCGTGTTTGTAACATGTTTAAATTTAACTATAGACAAATTGTTCGATATTCCAATAAGTTAGACGAGCATCAGCATACAGTCTAATATTGTAAAATAATAAGTGTACTACGTCGTGGGCTCTATGCTGCACGCTCGTTGCCTTTTTAGGTTTACAAAAAAGGTAATAAAAAATGTACTATGATTGGCGGGAACAAGGAAACACAGTGCTGTTTTTAAAAAAATGTTAGAGGATAGATAAGGATCCGCAAGATTGTCCATACACATTTAATAAAAGAATTAGAGCAAACACAGATTTAATGTTATATGAAATAATGTTTTAATTGAATTTGAAAGTTAAACTTTTCTGTTATGTTATATAAAACAACTACCATTAATATATTATGAAGATATGAATATTCATATTCTAAATACATAAACCGAATATGAAATTAGTATAGGAATTAGGAATAACATGTCGGATTAAAGGGTTACAAGGAAATACGTGTACGTTATTCTATTACGTTTTTTTATAAAGTCCATCGTAAAAAGCACGAAACGACAAATACAGATTTATAAAATAAATCCGTCTAATGGATGTCACGGTAAATTAAACTCAGGATTAGAAAGTTCTGGAGAGTTTTTACTGAAAATTAAATTGCGAATTCACGCCGCGATTGTATAAGTACAATGCTTATACTTTTTTATTTGAAAATTGAATCATACAGTTTTTGTGCTTGAAATAGGGTGAATGAAAATTGTCGATCCATGGTATAGTTTTCAAGTTTTATTGTGGCGTTTTTAGTTACGTAAAAGCAGGAACAACTTTATTCAACATGCATACTTATAATGTGGTTATAATATATGCTTAATTTTAGCTAAATTAAGTTTTGTATTCATTTCGTACTGTCGAATAATAATAGACCCAAGAGATCATGCACTATACATGTAAATAATACTTTATATCAAATAGAAACTACCACATACATATATATACATATAAATTGAATTGAAGAATCTGTTTGTAATGCCGTATTTTTTCCTAATTGCATATTACTATATATACGGCATCCATAGCAAAACGCCAGTTAAAACATTTTTGTCTGTCTGTTTGTTCCGGGTTATCTCCGTAACGACTTGACCGATTTGGTAGGGGCTTGTACTAGTAGATAGCTGATTTTACAAGTAAGAACGTAGGCTAGTTTGCTTTTAGTTAAATAGGTAGGGTTCTGCTCGAAAAAATAAAAACCCTCAAAATGATTGAATTCACGCGTGCGCGTCGTAGTTCCGGACTCTAGGTAGTTTAAAATAAAAAAAAATCAATGAATATCTCTAATGCTTTTAAAAAGCTTTTCAAATAGTTTTCTTTACTAACGATTATAAAACCGGGCCCTGTCTACAGTTTGGCTTCAAATACGACAAAAGGTACAATAAGGAGTCCTTCTCAGTGCCCTGAACCCGCGAGTTCATTCACTACGGTCCTAGCGATTAGATTAGGGAGAGCGGACATTCCCAATTTGTTTAATCCCCCCTTCTCCCCCTTCCCCCTTGGTTGCGACATCGTTCCGCGGCACGTGTAGACAGCTTAAGGTGCCTGTTTAAAATTCCCGCCCACTATTGAAGACTGTGGGAGACGTTTATTTAGTTTACTACTGGGACTGTTTAACTTTTAAAAGATTGGAAGCTATTGAAGACTGTGGGAGACGTTTATTTAGTTTACTACTGGGACTGTTAAACTTTTAAAAGTTTAGAAGCGAAAATTTACCAAATACTAGCTACTACTTTCTGCGGTGAAAGAGTAAAACATAATTTCACCCCTAAGTATCTTGGTGTAACACTTGACCGATCTCTGACATTCCTGCGTCAGTCTGAAAGTCAGAGCACCATGTTTCCTCTCGATCCAACGCTCCAAATGGGGTCGGATTGCCTACACCGTCATTATACCGGCCTGAGGGCACCTCAATTCCTCTTTTGATCGTAAGATGAGAGCGTGTTGGGCGCGACTCCTGAATTGCTCGATTTCCTCAAGTCCCTCACCTGCGGTTGCATTAATCTTTGACACTTCGTTAGAATGAACTGTTAAAAGAATTATCAAAAATTATGTGATTTATTACAATAATGTATTTCATAAGAATATATTCTTTGATCTTCCCCTAAGTTCCCCAAGTCGCGGAGTTCAGCTGATAAAAATATTGACATTGTTCAAATTTTCAGATTCTATAATAGGCGTCCACTGCACGCACGGCCTGAATCGAACGGGCTACATGGTTTGCCGATATATGCGAGACCGCCTCTCGATTCCTGCGCAGGAGGCCATCAAAAGTAAGTCAATAAATAACGAACAAACAAATATATTTCTCATCAGCAAAATCGAAACTCTTCCGTTTTTTTCGACATATATTCCTGAATATACACATTTTTTTGATATTTCTAATAAAAAATAAACTTGCAAGTGCTTCTATTTTTCTGATGAGAAGTATAATACCTATTTTGCAAAGATATCCTGATTTCAAATTTCAATAAACGTTTTTCTTTTATAGGGTTTGAAGAAGCACGAGGGTACAAAATAGAGAGAGACAACTATATAGCTGATCTTCTAGGCAAGACACCCCCAGCCGCTGATATCGGTAGAGACACAATTATAAGACCTATTTTCGACAAGAATGAAGTGAAACATACTTCTCCTCTTAGCTGTTACGATGAGGAAGATGACACCGGACTTCAATCAAGGCGCTGCCACTCGATAAAGAGAAATAGAAAAAAAGACTCTATCAAGAGAAGTGAGTCGCCTTCAAGATGTAGGACGAGAAAAAATAATAATAAAGCCTTAGAAAGATCATCCCATGAATACGATTTTAAATACGATTACTGATTTTAATAAAAATAAAGTATTGAGTGATTTAACATATTTTGGTTCTGGCGTTGAAATTATTTTTTTATTATATTTTAGTAAGACTTATATATTTCCGTAGCTTTATATTTGAATATACATATATATATACTTTACTCAAAACAATACTTAGGTTTCACGAAAATTAAAAAAAAGCTGTAGTTAATTGGAGACGACTTTGTCAGACAGAAAGCTGATGTTATTAGCAATAATTTAGGGAAATTAGATTGTTGCAAGTAAAGTTGTGCTAGGCGAACTAAGGCTGTGCGCAAAAAAGTCTAACATAATTGTATTTAAAAAGAGAAGTACTATATATTTTGTATAGAAAAAACGCGAGCAAAGCCGTAGGCAAAAGTAATTCTACATCTACCGTTTTGTAGGGAACAAATCATATAACTAGAAACACCGTGACATAATACTGAACTGAGATTTGGTGCAAAATATTATTATAGTATGGCTTTATACTCTTGTTGACGGAAGCGCAGATTTTTTTATACAAGTGGCAAACGAGCCGGCACTACATGACTACCGACGCCCATGGACATCTGCACCACCAAAAGGCCGCAGATGCGTTACCTATAAAAGAGGCATTTAGATCACCGGGAAATCACACAAACTGAAAGAGACGCGACAACAAAACCATCACTTGACGTGACAGCATTGCCTCAGTTTTACGCCAATCTTATGGGGGAAAGAGGCAAAATAGAGAGTGGAGAAATATATAAAAGCAAGTACAAAGTCTCGGTAGCTCGGACGGACTCCAAATAAGGAGCTCGGTTCCAATCCCGGCTTAACTTGTCCATCGTAATGGCCATCCCTAGAACAACGTTTGAAATAAAGTTTAACTGGAGTGGTGTCAAGGACATTTTAGGCAAACCTAAAAGTATTCCTGGAATTCTTTAAAAAAAAGTATAAAGAGACTTAAATGCTATATCAATTATAGATGGCTACAGCATGCATACGTGAACCACTACAAATTATTTTTTTTTTTTCCAAAAATTTATAATTTTAAAACAAAAAAAAATCTATACTAAAATATGTTAACAACAATAATACACAAGCAATATATTTATAAACTTAAATAGTATGAAATATACTTGTCATCAGAAAAATAGAAACACTCCCGTATTTTTGACATATATTTCTAAATATACACATAATTCTGATATTTCTTACAAAACATTAACTTGCAAACTGTTTCAATTTTTCTGATGAGAAGTATATCGATAAGTACCAAGTAAGTTGTTGTAACCCAATTTTCCCAGCTTTACAATAGAGCGTTATAAACAACTAAATTGTAATATAACAGTCACTTTTTTATATGTTCTTGTATATAATAATGTAACCGTCATTTTCGAATATATAATTGTATACACAAGTGTGTTACGTAATGACGATTTTTTTTTCAATTCACATGTTTGCAAAGCTCTACTGTGAATTTGGGAATCTGGGGTTACAACAACTTACGTGGGAGGTGTATCGATATATGTAAAGGTGCATCCACAAATCACTGCAAATATTGCTCTATTAGAGCTAAGTTATTTCGGTCTGGGTTCTTCTAAAAATATCTCGTAATAAACCTATAAGTTCCACTATTTATATTCAATTTCAATATATTTTTACTCTTTAAGATTTGTAATATAGAATTGCATTATTATTGGGTATTTTTTTGTTAGCGTTACAGTATTGTATACCGGATTTGTTAGTCTAATAGAATAATTTAAGCTTAACATAAATCGCGTGGCGTGATAACACATTTTATACTAACGAGATTAGCATCGAGCGCGCCGGCTTCGAGCCACGCGCATTTAATGAGCGATCACCTTAATGTTATAAGGATGAGCTAAAATTCACTAAGTTAGTTGCGATTACTGGCTAATTGAAGCCATGTTAGTCATAAATACGAGCAAAAGGTTAACGCTACTCTGCGACTTTAACGACTAATGCACAATCCAAATGCAACCAACTGAAATATTGTAACTAAAATTTTAGAATATAAATTATTTTATTTTTTATATAAAAATAAAAGTTTTCTAAGGATTTTATAAACCCATATAGCTAAGGTATTTATTATGTAGAAGGCATGTCGGTAAATACCCTATAAAGATGAACTAAATATCCTGCTGGGGCCGGTTCTCTTAGCTTATCGTCCTATACCCCTTACCACAAAAGTTTAATGTCTCCCATTAGGTTTCATTTAAATGTATGCAAGGGATCAGAAAGATACTGGCTGAAAATAAAAACAGACTGAATAAAACCGACTTGGTCAAATAAACTTTTATCATATTTAGCAAGAAAAGTTATAAGAAATGTAAATAGACATAATAGAGATGTAGTTGTAGAATATAGTTTAACGTCTTTTTTTAATTTTAATTGTTCGTTGGTTCCGTTATGACCAACTAAATTATTGAAATAAGAACGTAGTTGAAGAAAGAATGAAAGATATTATTTGCTAGTATGTTTCGTTCAAACACCTTTAGGTATATCGTAGTATTGTATTCACGCCTCGCTTCGCTATCAGTCTTATCAGCGCTTATCACTAAACGCTATGGCGCTCAGGCATTGACAATTTAAAACATTCATTTATTACCGAATAGCCTGTTTTTCAGGATATTATTTACGTATATCTAAGTACTAGCCGTGCCCGAAACTTCTCGTTCATGTGGTCGTATAATTTCGTTCAACTTTGTCGATATTACCTAGTTTTTTATGCGAAACCCTATTAATGTAGTGAGAAATTAAACAATCATAAACATTTATGAGAGCCCTTAGACCTCTTTAATCCGGCCCTGTCGTAAAATCCGTCATTAGCGGATGTGTACTAAGTATAAACTACCTCCCTGAAAGTAATACTTCGCACGGTTTTTGAATTTAAAGAATACGAACTCCGAACCTTAGTATCATATAAAGCTGTAACCTGGCAGACACCATTTTGTTATCAATAATCGTGAATATTTCACAAAGACCCCAATTTATCCGTTTCACCTCGCTTTTATTAATATTTCTCAATAAAATTTAACGTTTCAGACAGTGGCCCTTATTATTAAGGTTATAGAGTTAAAAATCCAACAGAATGTCTCAGAATAATAGCGGTGTGCAGTAGGAATTTGATGATGCTAAAGGGATATTAAACAGCGACGGTATAGAGTGTTTTATGAGGAAATAATAGTCATATAACAGATCCTTTACTTAGAATAATTGCCTTTCGGGTTGTATTTCCAGTGAAAAGTGCACATCGCCTTTCATAACTCTGCCTTTGAACTCACCTTTTTATTTCTATTTAATAAATGCCTTAGCTCTAGTTTAATTTAAAACTTGAATTTAATGCTTTTATTCAATTTCACGATATTTTTTTGTCTACAGAGGCGTAATTATTTTGTCAAAGTTATTACAACCTCTATTATTTCCTATAACATCAGCTAACGGCCAATAAAAGCCATCGAAGCCGTCTAGACAGACCGATAGAATTTATGTTGAACCAAGACAAAAAAATCGTGTAATAAATACAAACAGTATAGACGCAGCGCTACGTTATTGCGCATTGCATCGACAAAGTAAATCTCCATTCCAGAAAGCTGGAATATGACTGAAATTTGATAACTTTAATTTATATTATTGTTGACTGTAAAGGCCATTTTTTTCGTAATATATGATAAAGCTAACACCATTTGCCACCAAAGATGGTCCCTGCGTATTTATATACGGGAGATTAGAAAGTCGCTTATTTTGTAGCATATGCAGAAGACTATCAAAGAACGTTTATAAGGAGTACAGTCTTGATAATGATCCATTTAGTTTTATTTTAATATTAAACAAGCCGCGATATTTATATTATCCTTGACAAAATATCCTGCGGAATTTATATCAAATAAAACAAAAAAATCATACAATAAACACAAAATATGAGCGCGGCGCATGTCACCGTATATTTTGCATATGCTGCAGAACGCTGGAATATATATTTTTTTATCCTATAGGAGGCGATTCACATAAGTAACTACCGACGCTCATGGATGGACAACAGAAACATCTACAACTACTAGTCTTTGATATGAAATTTGGTAACTTTAGTATACATTGTAATGTACTCACAGTTAAACTGTTGGTAGATGTGAATTTTTCTTACATTAAAGAGAAATCGGGTGGTTGGCATCAGCCACTCATAATCAGCGATCCGTGGTGAGCAGACGTGCCATACTTACAGTTGTCTTATTTGTTCAAATTAGCGACGAGTAAAAGTGGAGTAAATAAAAATGTATACAAAAGCGAATATTGTACCTGCTAACGTAAACAAAGCAATATCTATAGATTGCATAAGGTAAAATTAAGGAGTGTTCAACGTTCATTTCATGTGTTAAATTTTAAAGGAATTAATTTGTATAAATATATCATTACAAATATTATTGACAATAGACATTTATGTCGTACTAAGACCATTTTAAAATAAGACAAAAGGCGTTTAAAATGTAAACAGTATGAGCGCAGCGCTAGTCACCTTATTATGCATTGCATCGTCAAAACAAGGTTCCATACCAGAACGCTGGAATATGACTGAAATTGGGTAACTTTATATTATCATTATGAGCTCGCTGTTTCGTGTCAGTTTCTGTGTTATTACGAAATTTCCCTTTAATGTCATTCATTTTCCGCTTATTAACAACGCTTTTGGAAATGGCGGCCTTGTGAAGTTAGTTTTCTCATTATATTTTAATTGGTTTATCGTTATTTTATATACTATTTATGTTCTGTTTTTATAATATATATAACAAAGGGCTAATTGGCACTTTAGCTGAGTATCTACCGACACTCAAGGACAGCTAAACTT
>JANCMC010044421.1:0-25987 GCA_024363005.1 Charaxes varanes | reverse complement strand
TATGCTGGCTCCGACATAAGAAAGTTCCCGCCAAATGAAGGTGTTCAAAGAGAAGATAGGTTTGACGAACGGTCAATGAAATATGAGGAATTAAAGTTAAATAATTATTCCCATGTATGTGCTATTTTGGGTAAAAAAGCATTTTTGTGTACACATTGTTCTCTATGTCAATAAAAGTATGAAAACTAATAGTTTATAATTAATTATTATAATTGTATTCGATGTACCAACACCTAGCTATATTTCAATATATGTTACTTGTAAAGCCCTCACACGACTACGCCCTGTCTGCCAGCGCTAAAAGGCTTCACTTTACAAGAACATTATACCTCTGATGAGTAATGACTTAGCTGGAAACGTGTCTAGGCATTATTTTTATATGTAACCGACTGATCAGATGAACAATGTTCAGCCCAAATGTCAATAAAAATATATAAAAAAGCACTGGAATTCTTGGTTCATTACGAACAAAAGGTAAACGAGAAAGAAAAATCAACTCGTCCTTAATTTTGCGATTACATAATTTGTCGTTTCGCAGTAAAAATGCAGCTAATTCCATTGTTAAATTCGACTAAATTTAATATATATTTTTTGTCTCCTGTACATTTTATCGTTTACAACAATAGTATAGGATATATATAGAAGGTACTCTACAATAAAAAAAAATATTGCCTGTAAAGTCGGTTTAAGAACTATAACTTTACGTGACATCGCCTCTCGATCGCTTGCAGGCTTAGGCGGAACGTGACAATGAGTCATGCTTTCTCGAGAGTGCAGCCGGTGTTTATCGGATTTTATAAAACATTAATACGTTACTACGGGAATCATGCGCGTAGACAGGCATTTTTTAAAGCAAGTCGGTTGCTACCTTAAATGTACACTAGTAAAACATTAAAACTAGGATGATCCAACACTCATGCGGTGTTGAAGTGAAATTGAAATTCGGTAACCGTTCAAAAGCGTCCAAAATGGCCGGCCATTCGGAAATTATTGCAACAACAAATAGCTTACGATACAACACAGTCCAGCCTCGGTCGGGACTAAATTAAACTAAAACCAATATTTCAATTGTTTTCGGTACTTTTAATTGATTGTTTCATTTGTGTATCGGGATTCGACGCGATTTGTATGGGTTAGGTATATTATAGGCTAGCTCGTCGCATTGTTTAACTTTGTATAAGAACGTTGAGACTTGGTAGAATATAGGCAAGCGTGGCGCTACCTCTGGATAAAAGCTTTCGAAAATGATGTAAATTTATATATTATCCCTAACCTACCTACTTAACCTAAATAACTTACTACTATATAAAAAAAAGCCAAATTAGTGACCATAAAGTCATACCTAAATCCGGAAAATGTATCACAAATAGAAAAAAAATAAAATACCAGAAAAAAATTATTATTCTGAATAATCGTTGAATTAAATACATCTATGATGAATATATATGAAATATTAAATTATTTGCGGTATATATCGAAGCATTTTACATATTGACATTAAGTCATTTGTAGGTAATAAAACACATGGATATATATAACGTTTTATTTGCAGAATTACAAGTGTAGACACAGAAACAAAATTAGTTACTTATTATTACATGTTATATTATATTAATGAAATTATATTAATTTATATCATGTTAGTTAATAAAAAAAATATTTTAAAAATAATACACTAACATAGCAACTAGTTTCCTTAATACTAGCCCTTCATTCGCACGAGAGCTTTTTTACCGCGCGTTAAAAAAACATTCAAATAGAACATATGAACTCCCAAGTTTGCGTTAAAACAATCGAGCTCGATGTTTTATCGAGCAAATGCTATTTTCAACGCTATGTATATACATATGTATACGCTATATTTTTGTATCGCCGACGCTAAAAAAGCGCCAACGCCGAGATTTAACGCAACGCTTTTTTAACTCTCGTGCGAATGAGGGCTAAAGGAAATTACAAATCTAATTAATATTATCTACTATCATAAATTGTGAGCAAATATTAGTAATTAAATCAAAAATTTTATACGAGATGTCTCATGTAAAGGCACTACGAGACCATTGCGTATATCGTCATTGCATAGCTCGGTGTTGCACGTGCAACTCCTGTTCACGGAGCCTCCTAATTCAGATGTCAGGCATGTATCTTTTACAGAGAGTAAGTAACATCCGCGAACAAAAAGCTCTTTGCCGTCCGAACCTGTTAACAAAATATCAAATTACTAGCGGATTCGATAGACAGTATCCTGCCCGTTTGGCTCGTCTGCTATATTACCCTGTTGAGAAATTCCTTTAGAATCCAATTAAATGTGACAAAAGCCACACAGAAATCAATAAGGTAAGGTTTTCTATGCGGTTTTTGGCATTCCATTTAATTGGATTCTTTGAGAAATCTCCAATAGGGTAGCCAACTATCCAACCTCCTTTGTCTACCATAGAACGTGACACTGGTCGAATGTTTTATGAAATACTCAATGTATATTACACGTCTGAAGTAATCTGAAGTAGTGACCAAATCTGCATTTATTTGTATGTTCAACCGACTTCAAAAAAAGGAGGCTCTCAATTCGGCTGTCATTTCGAGGCGTTTTCGAGTTTTAGTGGGTCTAACAACGATTACATCTTATGACTAATATATAAAACTGAAGAGTATGTTTGTTTGCTTGAACGCGCTAATGTTAGACTACGCGAACGACTGATCCGATTCGAAAAAATATTTCAGTGTTAGATAGCCCATTTATCGAGAAAGAATATCATCACGCTAAAATGGAATAACTTTTTTTTTCACCTAATTTTACGCGGTCAAAGTCTTGGGTGCAGCTAGTAAAACAATATAACTAGTTTTTGTTTAGGCAAAAATATATATGGGAACTTTCTTTTATTTATTACGAACTAAACTGCTAGAAGACTCGCAGATGCATTGCCGGTCTTTTAGAAATAGGCTTAAACATTTCCTTAGCTTTCAAAGGGTCTTCGCGCCTCGAACTGAGAAAACCGAGAACAGTAGCATTTGGGTATTCTTGCACATTTTGGTTATACTCACTCGTTATCTTTGTGATGCCACATGTTTTATCATAAGTACTGCATTTGACTTGACGAACACTGGAGCTGATAGTTTCACCGCATTTGGGATCACTAATACTGTTGCATTCATAGCAGTGTAGTGAGAGTGCTGTTGAAAATTAACCATTTAATTATATAATTATAATCGCTGAGAAAGGAGGCGATCCCGGCTCTGGGTCGTTCTTGGTACCAAGGATAGCCATCGCTACTCAGCGTGGCAATGTCGCAAGATTGCACCGGGAACGATTAGGGGTGGTATATTTAGTAATTAATTTAATCTGTGTATTGTATATGTTAAGTAAAATTGTATATTATAAATGTTTAAATAAATATTAAATGTAATTATGATATTATAATCGTATTTATAAAGCTATAATATTACAGCCGAACCACGAGCTGATATCCCTGAGCTGCTCTCCTCCCGCAAAAACTCTTCTGGGAAATCGTCATGACCACTTTGAAAAGAAGGCATGTTTCGAATATTGCTCTAATGCCGGAGCCAGACATATGTAGGTCAAATGTTTGTACATTTTTGTCCTTGAAATCAAGTCCTACAAAAGTTTGAGTAGTACCACAAAGTCCCCGGCCACACTACATTATCATTGAAATAATTATTCAAATGAAGCTATGTTTGGCTCCGTCATTATATAAATATCACCATGTTAATACATGCTAAAATAAAAGTCTGAATATGTGCCATTCCTTAACCTGAACGCCAGGCTTGACCGACGAAATAAGTAAACATATATTTTTTAATAGTTTCCGATTTGGATTTAAAAATTACTTTAGTTCTATGAAAATTGGTCATTTTTTCGTATGACAAACAAATTCAAAGATGCGATTCCTTGCTGAATGAAAATTTGTTGTAGTTTTAATAGGCCTTTCTTTAAATATTTCTTTGAGAGATTTTGTATTAAAATTTAGCTTTTATTGTATGGTAATAAAATCTAAGTACGCCATTCTTGCAAATACCCTTAAGCTGTATAAAATGGACACAATTTTAAGAACGATAAATTCAGAAGGAGTTTAGTTCAATTTCTTAAGCCGAATAAATCAAGAAAAACCCTTTTGACTCACTATAGAAGAATCCTTAAATTCGGGCGACTCGTATTAAGTTGAGATTTTTTTTAATACCAGAAAAAAATATTGCATTGCAAAAAGAAGTCCATATTACAAATTTAAATTTGAACTTACCGCTTTTGAAATGTATTATTAAAAGCACAATAACTCCGACAAACATTTTTATCAATGTCATGTTACTTTTCATGATACTGGCTGTATTACTTAGTAGCAGCGCGCCTTATTTCTTAATTAGCAAAAAAATATTTTGTACTGACGGCGCTTAATATAGGAACTAGAAAACGTCCGTGGCACTTGAAGTTTAAGGGACCGATGACATTTAGTAGTATTCACGACTGTTATATATTAAAATTCCGCTGTTATATATGAGTTAAAAATATAAATTATCATTTTATAACGACGCTTTCGAAGCGCGGTTGTCAATGCTGTCTCTGTAATATATCGTATGCTTAATCGTAAACTGACCTAACTCAAAAAAGCTGATTTTGGGAAAATCGCAAAAAACACGCAATTTCTCAGTACTGTTACAAATAGGTTATTGTGAACGCACTTGGCTTTTGCGTAAGAATTGCTCATTTTACAACTTTATGAACGTATATGTACTTATAACACTCCCCTCCCCTCCCCTCCCCTACACGCTGGTCTGACCAAAGTTAGGAACATCCTGGGGCCAAATATTTCAACTTCCTAGAAACGTGCCGAAGACCCTTTCTAGATTTGCAAAATTGGCCATAGACCGTTGCCGAATGCTAAAAGGAATGTCTCCGGAAGTTATAACCAGTCAATTGTCCAAAGAAGACGTTCAGGTGGCTTTGGAACTGTTACAACGTGAAAAGGTTCATATTCGGTAAGTTTTGGGTTAGTCATTAATATTATGTCTTAAACGTAATATCCTCGGCATTATTAACACCGGGTTCCGTGCATGAAGACGTGCCTAAGCTAGTTTGAGTGCAAATATAAGTCTTAAGTTTTTTTTAACCTAATTTATTAAAGGGTCTTAAAAATATTTAATATTATGACAGACCCATCCAAAAAAAAAAAAACATAACTTCGGACATAACATATAAATACATATCTATACAGATTTACAAATGTGACAATTGAAATGAACTACATGTAATTTTTCGCACTTGTAAATCAATTCAACCATCGTTATAGCTACCTCGGATGTCGCCCTGGACAAAATAGATTGCATCATGCCAATATCCTTTACATTAAAGTTATATTTCTCAATGAAACCAGTTCGTACAGGTTCGGTGCACATGTCTTAAGTTACTATCGTTGTTATTTGCCTATTCTGTCCCACTGCAGGCTAAAAGCCTCCCTACCCCCTTTCTATCAGTCTCTGTTTGTGGTTATGGATTTCCAGAAATCAATAGAATATGTCAGATTAATTAATATTTTGAAAATATAAATCAATTAAAACTCGTGATTCCGAACAACACTCAGACCGCATGACGTCACTTCTTGCTAAACAAATTGATGTTGCTCACGTGCGCAGTGTACGTAATCACGCTCAAGTACAGCCGTTTGCTTGGCAAGACGCTACGTCAAAATGACGCCATGATATAAATAAATTTAAAATGGATTTATAAAAACGCAAAAGTAACTAAGTGAAAGTTTGATTTTCGCTGAAATATTTATATCTTAGATTTAGTGGACTACAAGGCATAATATAAACTACTTTCTGAAAAATAGTCAACTAGCCACTATTTGTTTTTGTTTAGGTTGAAAATTTATTTGAAAACTAGTTTACAGTAACAAATGTAACTTGAAATAATCAACGATGACAACTGAAAAAGTTAAAACTGCGTATCAGTTGTCACGCCCACCTCCAGAAACTTAGGACTAAACCAAAGTTCCAGCTAAAAATAATTAATTAGTTACTTTTTCCTTTCGTTTCAATGGCTAAACTATATTTTGGGTGTAAGGGACTATATTTTCAAAGTCCAAAAAGTAGCGACATTTGTTACTATAACTTATATATAAAAATGTATATGTTAATTTTTAAAACCTACTTTAAATTCCTTTTTAGGTATTCCAGCCTAGTTGTGGAACTGAACGCATTAGCGTCCACTGTATTTGATCTATCTCCGCTGGATCTATCTCAAGACAGAGCAATAACTCCGCACTACATTGTCACCACCAACGTCGATGGCAGCTGGTTAGTGAATCAGGTCAAAAGCAGGTATGTTGTAACTGTACTTAGTATTAAAACGTCTAAACTAGCTGATATTTTTCCGGTATATTATTAAAGTCTTTATATAAAACCGTACATGTCTCTTATCGCGAAATCTCCAAAACTGGTAGACATACAATGTCAAAATTTGACAAGGCGGTGCTTTATAGTTTTGTTGTAGACGTCTCTTAACAAGGGATTTTACGATGTGGTCAGATGAAGGAGGTTTAAGGGCCCTTGTAATTTTATGCGGACGAATTCGCGGGTAACAGCTAGTAATAATTTAATAATCTCAAATTAAATCGCAGTGCTACGTGCTTGGTCCAATTATAAATCTAAAACATTCAGATATCCACGCGAACACATAAAAAATTTCATATTTTATATTACCGCAGTCGGCAGACATTGTCCACTAAAAGATTAAATACAAATTTCATTAAACATTTTATTTTTGTGGTAGTTTTATTTCACAGAGTGTACACGCAATCTTGATTCTGGGCCCTCATTCGCGCGTGAGCTTTTTTACCGCGCGTTAAAAAAAACGTTCAAATAGAACATGTGAACTCGCGAGTGTGTGTTCACACGAAACGCTTTAATAACGCGAAGCTTTTTTATCTAGCAATGTTCTATTTTCAACGCTAAATATATACATATACGTTATATTTTATTTTGTATCGACGACGCTAAAAACACCCAACGCCGAGATTTAACGCAACGTTTTTTTAACTCTCGTGAGAATGAGGGCTACTAAGATAGATGATTCAATACTTGTAAAATAGCTTATTTGAACAAAGTTTAATTGATATTTATTTTCAAATTTAACTGTCGTATATTCTCAACAGATGCTGTCAAACGGATAACGCAATACCAAAGATATCAAAGCATTCCGACCTCGCTCACTTACTGTCCAATTTATCCATAGAAGATATCACAAACATAATGTCGTGTCCAGAATTCGACAGAAAAATACTAAGTACATGCTTCAAGATTTCATGCGAAACGTTTACTAGAGATTTTCTCAACATACTGTCTGTTTACGAATTGAGAGAGACAGAAATAGAAACAATAAGGGAACAGAGAGAGACGGCTAGAGTTCAGGACGAAATGATGTCATCCATAGACAGCAACAAACTGAACGTAGTGAACTCCCTGCAAGTGTTCAAAAAGAGCGACAGCAAAGAGTCGAAATCTCAGTTCTTCATACCAATCATGGACAACGATGTCAAAGAGAAATTTGGAAATTTGAAAATTTCCGAAGAGGATACGGAAATTCTTATACCCGATATACCGAAATTGTATCTAGTCTCTTTGGCTACTTTGGACAAGTCTTTAGCAGACGTTTTGAGACTGTTTCCCAAACAGAATAGACCTTTGAGTCAATCGGAAAACTTTAGTCTGAACGTGGAGCAAACCATCGATAGATACACTCGCAGATGCCATCAAGTGTTCCAAGACAAGTTATTCTATCAAGAGTTCATAACCATACAGACGATTCTGACCGGGTTTTTGGATTCCGTGGACAAGGTTTTGACCCTTATCGACCAGACCGACTGCGACTTGCTAGAAAAGTGCATAGAAAACCTCATTCCTGGTACCTTGGCGCGTAACATAGCGATATTTTCGGTGGTTTCGCTGCAGTATTTGTCCTTTTTGATCAAGAATAAAAAGGTTGTGGAGACCCCAGTGCATGCCGATGTGTCTTTTCGAGCTACGAATGTTTCTACTGATAACGTGTGCGTGGACTACGTGATGGTTGTTACGGTGAGCAACGTGGCCAAGGCCTTGGGTTTGGAAGAGGTTTGGTCCGAACTCAATGTCGAGAGTAACTTTAACAGGACGCAGTCAGCGATCAGCTGTTTGTACGCCATCGTTAAGTATCTGGTCAAGGTAAATAATATTGGGTTTATGTCTTGTCTCTGGGGGCATTTTAAAATTTTCTTCTGTTTTGGGGAATTTGCGCTTTGACGAAGAAAAAATCGGGCAAGTGTGAGTCAGACTCGCACACTAATGGTTCCGTACCATCACGTTATACTTTACTGGGTTATTTTAAGATTTACACCTTTCTTAAGGTATTCTTTTAGTTTGACAGTCACCTCAATTTTTTTTGTGATGCTACTACAAATTTACGGTTTTCGGAATGTTTCCTATACTTATACTTTAAGATATAGGTTCTTGCCAAATTTCATGATACCTAGTATTATCAACGGGATGTACCCTGTAGGTTTTGGTTCCCTTTGCAAATGTATGGGAAATGTGATATAAACGGCCATATCTTTTGGTTGCACGCACTTAGGGAGTTGATTCTTTATAGATTCAAGGGACAGCAGACCTCAGGGTTCGATCTATACTAATATATAAAGCTGAAGAGTTTGTTTGTTTGTTTACTTGAATGCGCTAATCTCAGGAACGACTGGTCCGATTTGAAAAATTCTTATAGTATTCGATAGTCCACTTATTAGTAGTAAATTAAAGAGACTTTGTCAAATTAAAAGAAATCTCATGAAAAATACGAATCTTAAAATAACTTGGTGAAGTAAAACTTGATGATACGGAACCATTAGAGTGCAAGTTTGACTCGCACTTCTTAACACCCGCTTTATTTTCTTTTAGAAATAGTGTAGAAATACGTAAGAACGTTTCGCTTTCAGGACACAAAACCGCTAATACTGAAGACGTATTTACAAGTACAAGACCCCGGTCCAAAGCCGGATATCGTGATCACCGGAAACAAACTAGCAACGTTGGTCGAATACTGGGAGGAGAACTTTTACGCTAATCAAAATGGACACATCCTCGAAAAGCGGAATAGAGAACCCATTGAGAGACTCCTAATCAGTTTGTCCAGGTAAAGCATCTTCTTCTTCTTCTTCCTAGCGTTATCCCGGTCTACTACCAGGGTTCGATGAATTGCAGAGGATGTGGCTGTGGGGCGAGTTAAGATGACCGACTGCCGTCTGCCGTTCCTAATGAGTAGTTAGCATGTTCTAACAATATGGAAAATTTCAAGTCTCTACTTTTAAATAGTTTGGAATCTCCCAACTAGGGGCAGACAGACGAACAGACAGAGGGAAGCTATATGGGTTCCCTGTCGGACTACGGAGCCCTAAAAAGGAATTTTTTTCAATGGTTTATGTTTTAGATTGGAAGTGGTCACAAATATAGCCCTCATACCTCCGATAGCGTGGTCATGCGTGGAGATCAGGGGAAAGAAAGACCAGCTCGAGAAGATCGACATTCCTCTTCAGCCGTTGCAGGATATGGACGTCTTGGAGGCCTTTTTGTTCAGGTACTAACCATTTCAACCACATTGATCTGTGTTTCCCAAATGGCGGGTCGGGACCCGGTCGCAGGTCATGGTTAACAAAACTGCCGAGTCGCAAAAATACACACATAACACACATACATAGTTAATATTTTTAAGACTGTTAGTATATACAGGTATAGCAATCTTAGTGAGTCACGCAGAAAATGTGTAAAAATAACCGGGTCGTGGAAGAAAAACTTTGAATAACGCTGCTTTAGAGGATGGCGGTAGATTTTGATAGAGTGTTCCTATAGCCTTTTAGTATACATTCAATTCTTTGATGGACAAACATACATGACCCTTAATTACATAGGATTGCTCTGCTTTTCGTAATACCAAAACAGTGTCGTATATAAACATACATATGTATATTAAATATAACTTCTTAAATAAATAATTACTAGGACTATTTAACAAGGACATCTGTTCCTAAAGAAGACAACTTAATGTCTGTGTTATATATGCATAGGGAACAGCCGTATGTTATATACGAATCTACTTTTTTGTATAAATACATATTAGTACAGACAGTACAAACAGACTCGAGTACGGAATCGAACCCACTGCCTCTGAGTTGAAGGCAGGGATGTAGCCGACCACGCCAACTGGCTAGTATGATATAAAGATGGCTTTACGGTGGCGTCTATTGACATGTTTATATTAATGGATGACGCCGGGGCGGCGGCCGGCATTTTTCCTTTAAACATTTTTTTTTTACAGAGTCAATCTCATAGGCTGGTCGTCGAAGAAGCAATTCGAGGAGATTTGGGTGGGTCTCCTCGGTGCTCTACAAGGCAATGGCACCCATTGGGCGGTGAACGGGATAACCCAACTGTTGCTCAGCGTAGCGCCTTCCGTTCGAGGGACAATGCTCCACGTGCCGAGGAAATACCTGCCTATCAACGAAGGGTATAAGTTTTATTACAACATTCTTATCTAAGCTATTATATTTATATATAAAAATCGACTGCACAAGTCGTCATTGCTGCTCAACCAATTAAACAATTCTGATCATTTTTTGTATAGAGATAGATTGAACCTTGGAGAAAAGAAATTTTAAAGGAGTGAAATAGGGGTTGAAAGTTTGCATGAAAGTCGAAGTAAAAACGCGGACGTAGTCGCGGGTTGAAGTTAGTGTGTATACTTACTTATGATGCCGGATCTTGCCCTCGGAGACTATGAGTTGCCATTTCCCTTTATACTGTGCCGTTTCATGTCCTTCCTTGTCTAGAAGCTGGTTCAGGTCTCCTTTTATTCGGTATTTCTATTTGGACTTGGGTCGTCCGACTGGTCGTTGACCATTCGATAGTCCCAAGTACAATGGTCAATCGAGCGTACTTGGGACTACAGAATGGTCAACGACTCCTGAGACACGACCATGACCATCGCCCATTCTTTCCACGTGGCCGTGTCAGCGTAGTTGTCGTGATTTAATTTCGACTAAGTTGTTCGGCTGGGCCACTAGGTGTCCTATTTCGGCGTTATTTCTCCACGTGCCATCTTCTCTTTGAACGGGTCCGAGAGTCCTCCGGCTCCGTCACAGGCCTTTTTCCTATTTTCCTTCGACTTAGTAAGTGTCCAGGCCTCGTACCCGTACATTAGTACGTACACCACGCGTTACCGCACGACAGCGGTCTGGAATAGAAAAAGTCTTTTAAAGCACTGCCATGCGTGGTTGAGGCAACAAGGTGGCCTCTGAAAATCAGCGTTGAAATGGGAAATTCTCTCATTTCCAACAATAAGCTGAGAGGTATTCACCTCTTTAGGCATGCGACTGAGGGTAAATGTATAATTTATGAGCGTTTTATTTTTTGTTTCTTTGCAAGTTTCCGATTTGTTTTTGTAACCATGTTATTGTATATCAACGAACAGTGTGTTTTTGTACCCAATAAATATTTTCTTTTTTCTTTCTTTCTAGTATTGGCTTAATAACGATTTTGTAGATGAGCATTTTACTTGCTCTGTTGAGGAGTATGAATATTGTATGTTTTTTTTTTAATTTTAGCATGCAACGCCTACGCAACATTCTCATCGGTACGTCGGCGTACAAACTCTTCGACGACGTGAATCTCGAACGAATACCCTTACTCAATGAAGGTTACAGAGGGTTTCACTATGGACAATTCAGTACCGAATTTCTTAAGTATGCGTCTGGTAAGTTATATAACCGTATCCGTTACTTATGATAAATAAATTTAATCAAAATTCGTTTAGGTATTTATTCCGTTTTGTAATTTTTAAACACATTACACTTTTGGAATTAAAGTTATGTGAAATATATTCCTTCAGTTAAATATTATTGTAATCGAAAAAAATAAATAAATAATGAAACATGTATGAATGTAGGCTAGAAAAAGGTAAATGCCTTTATAGTTATCTTAAATTTTAAACCCTTATCGTTACCTTAAACCTATGTACCCTTAAGGACCTTGCCTTAAAAACATTTAATTTTCGTCTAACAAATTATGAATCTAAATCAATTGTATGTTTAGACCTCAGATAGGTTTAGTTGTTTTTTAAATATTTTGTTGCTTTTTTTTTCTTGTACGTCCGTTGTTAGGTAAGCTGGCAGTAAAATGATTTTAGCTTTTAGCTCACCTAGTTGTACAATTGTATTTTTTTTTTAATTGTGCAATAAGAGGAAAAAAAGTCTCTTCTCTATGTTAAAAAATAAAAGGAAAAATGTACGTCAAATTAAAAAAATATTAAAGTCAAAATATAACTGCAGCCTCGGTTAAGTCAAGGTTAATTTACAAGCTTAAATCCTCCGGCGACATTTTTTTTTTTTGGATTTTTTATTCCTCCATGTTATTATTCTCGCAGATATATCGGACGAGGCGTCGTACAGAGTGCGCAAAGAGGTGAAGCGCAAGAGGAAAAATAAGGATATAGACGTGAACAGCTGTTTGCAGCTGTTGATGGACGTCACCGCAGATATGTTGGACGCTAAGGTATTACCAATTTATTTAGGATCACTAACTGTTTTATTAAATAATAATTTTACATATTACCTAGTCTAAAGTTTGTTTGAAGTATTATGAAGTAGCGATCAATTTCGGATATTCTAGTATTTTTAAGTAATTCTTCGACTTATCCTTTATTTCTTTTCTTTGAAGCCTTCCATTAAATAAAGAGAATGGAACCAAACAAACAGAGTTTAAGTCCTACCAACACACGCACGCACACACACGCACGCACCGTTGTATTTCCATTTTTTGACTTTGACTTATGGTTATTTGTCCGTCCGTAGTCCAGCACGGGGGTGGCGGGACGCGTGGCTCTTATCAGGTGTGCGGCGTGCACCTGTACGGGTGGGGTGCTGTCCACGCACCCGCAGTGGTCCCGCGCCGCCGCCCTGCTCTCGTCGCCCCCGCCCCAGCAGTGGGCCCTAGCGGCGGCCTCATCGCTGCACTCGCTCGCCGCCTGCCTCCCAGTGCTGCACCACGCTCACCAGGTGAGAAGTGACCTGCAAGCCGTGGGGGTAAATATTTTGTAATACACGTGTTAATTTAGAGCCTCAATAGCTCAACGGTGTAAGGTATGAACTGATATCCACATGGTACCCGGTTCAGACCCCACCGCCGTTGGGGTATTGTCGCACCCGCTCCTAATGCAAGCTTTTTTTTTTATTGTTCTTTTAATTTATGCTTAGTAGGAGGGGATAAGGGACTATTAGACATACATAAAAAGTATTCCCAATGTTTATTTAAAACAAAAAAGAAATTAAAAATATATCTTTTATATATTACAAAAAAATAATGAACTATTTGCAAAGCTGTCTTAAACAATACCATATTATTCTTATCCAATTAAATACGCTGGGTACGTTGTGCATTTTATGAAGTTTAAGAAATTTCCTACCAAATACTGTCCGAACTCTCCAACTGCCATCACTACATCTGGCCAATTGTCCTCTGCCCATCATAAGTGGACACCCATAAAATACACCACACGTTAAAGGGGTACAGGGGGAAAGTTATCATCAACATGTGACATTGTGTGACAACGAGCAAGGATGGTCAAAAGCTTAGTGGCGTTACATGCCAAAATTAAAAACATAAAAAAACTGATACTGCTGTATTCTTTTAGTTATTTTTAATACACGCATAAAATTTAAAGATATGTGTGGTCACACCAAATGGGAGATCGTTACGAAAATGTGACAACCTGTGAAATAGTTGAAAGTCACAAAATTCCTGTAACATAATTTACGGAGGACCCCAAACTGTCCGATAACCTATCAATGTCTTTTCTTTTTGATACAATTTGAAGTTTAGTTTCACATGTGTCTCATAACCTTCTTGTCACTGTCCAATACATTTGGGCCGCATTGCCGAGATACAATTTTTATGCATGAAAAACTAAACTGCTTTGCTTAAATCCGCGAATGAACTTATTAATTCGTATATTTGTATATGGTATTATATCAATTTTGACAGGAACTAACAACAGTCCACGAGAAGTTGCTGAAATCTCTAGGATCAAGCTTTCCCCCCCTCCGGCAAGCGGCACTACGGGGCTGGCTGCTGCAGCTGGCTCAGTATGCTCGTCTCATACAGCACGAGGCGATCACGCAACTACGACAGACCACTGTTGCACATCTGACATACAACTTTAAGTGAGTGTAAATGTAAATATCGATTAAATACTACGTAAGACTGAGAGAAAGTTGTCCAATTATGTACGGAACGCATGGACATACTAGCGTGGAAGCACGATGATGGCCCGTTCTCCCTTCACACTTCAGTCCTGGCTTAGGACAGGCAAAAATACCCATTTCACTGATTTATTTCGTAAGTATAGCCGAAAATGGACTGAATTGATATTATTTATAATTGATATTGCGACTGACATTCGCCATTAAATCTTTTTTATAGCTGACCAGTTTTTTTACGCTGGGAAATGCATTTGCGAACTAACATTTTCGGCCATACTTTAACTAACTTTATGGAAATTATTTTTATTACATAATTATAAGGTGAGTCGAATATCGAGTACCTTCCTTAAGTGTCTCACGGGTTTCAGAAGAAAGAAGAAAAGAAAAACTCAAAATAATATTTTAAAAATACTAAAAGGTGCAGAGTTCGTCGCAGCTTTGGAATACCGCCTATAGATGGCGTTAGTATTTGACCATTTGTCTGACCTTAAATCGGGCAAGACAACGTCTGCCGGATCAGCTAGTTTGAATATATATATTTTTAATAGCTTACTGTGTGTACTTTCATCTCTATTGTTTGGTTTGTGTTTTCGGTATTTTTATAATACCGGAGCCAGACATAGCTCAAAGTCTCTGTATATTTTTGACCTTGAAGTCCACAAAGTACTACAAAAGTTTGCACAGTTACACAAAGTCCCCGGTCACACTACATGACCATACAAATGAAGCTATATCTGGCTCCGGCATAATACAAATAGTCTTAGAAGCCTGGAAAGAGGCCTATATCCTGCAGTGGATATAAAACCTTATTGATATGATGATTATGAAATAGTGTTTTATATCTTGTATTTATTTCCAGGTTGTCCGTCCATGAGCAATCACTATATTGGGCGGTTCTGTTCACATTGGTGGAGTTAGGGTATCCCGATCTGATGAACATCGCTGTTGACTTCCTTTTGGCGAACCCCCGACACTATTGTGCTGATTTGGTAGTCAAGGTGAGGGTGGTTCTATTACATTACCTTTTTTCAATTTTGTGCACGGGTCGGTAGTTAATTTAAATTAAAGATTGAAATTTTGTTCACTTGAACTAATTTTACATTGCTATCTATTGGCCCATTTTACAATTTATATGTACAAAAATTCTTTATATATATATACATATATATAATATATATATGCTATAGTAATTAATCTTTGGTTTACGAGATTTTAGGCTTGATATCTCAAAGGCTTGATATCAAAAGAGCTTGTAGAAGTCTACTTGAATAAAATATCGTTTGGAATTGATTTAGAATTTGATAATTTTATAGAATCTTTTTATAAAATTCTAGCTGAACTCACAGTGTTCAGGAAAATGTGACATGCAAAATTGAATAAAAAGGTAAACTGACACAGACAAAGATTTGATATGGTTTTGTTTAATTATCTGTTTTAAAAAAAATACTATAAACATTAAAATAATGTAAGTGTTCGAAGATGACAGAAAAACGCTTTTTATGTAATATATTATGATTATTCTAGGGAATAACATCGATTCTACGCCAGCAAGTGTTACCAAAGGAGTTGAAGAACACCGTAGTGGAGAAGTTAATCGACTTGGAGAATATGAAGAAGTATACGGAGAACCACGCCGTGCAAATATTGATGGTGCATCTGTTTTCAGGTGACGATAAAACTATAAAATTATTTCAAGAAATAATGTTATTCTCTACAATAAACTTGAATTTTTTTGCTTTCAGTTCTCTACTTATGCGTGATATTTCTATTTCCTTTTCTATTACACCTAAAGTTAGAGTCCATAATGAAACCACAAAGCTCTCAATTTTGTTTTTTACTTAATTTCTACTCGAATTTGGATCTTAATTCGAAAGTTAATAATATTTTTTGTTCTTCAACAGCGGACAACAAGCTGATTAGTCCAAAACTCGAATCTGAAGTATTCTTGACACTGGCCTGGTATATTTCGTCATACTCATACAATCAAATGTTTTTCTTAAATCTCAAAATATTCAGCTAGTAGCCGATTCTCAGACCTATTGAATATGCGTATAAAATGTCATAGAAATCGGTCAAGCCGTTTCGGTGGTGTACGTTAACTAACATTGTGACACGATAATTTTATATAAGATATGTGTGTGTGTGTGTGTCAAATTCAAAAATGTTTTATTCCTATAGACTTTACAGTACTTATGAACGTCATGTGTATAATTAAAAAATCAGTGCCTCAGTAGCTCAACGGTATAAGGTATGGACTGAAATCCGCAATGTATCCGGCTTAAATCCCACCGCCGTGGGGTTATTGTCCCACCCAATCCTAATACAAGCTCTTAATTTAAACTTAATAGAAGGGGAAAAGGAAATATTAGACATACCTCAGAAGTATTCTTAATATTCTTTTAAAAAATATGAAATAGTAAAAATATTGTAATATTTTTTTTTGAATTATTATTATAACATTTGGTGATAAATTTTACGATTTATAAGCTAAGTTAACATGCTTTCCGACGCGCCCTGCACTGAGAAGAGCCCGCAACAAACGGAGTCGGGTAATTTTTTTTGTTGTCACCATTTCACAATAATTCAGACACCGTAAGAGAAATTTACTCCTAAGCTTTATTTTTTACACACTTTATTTTTTACACCTAACACAAAATCTCGAAAAGCGCGAGACGTAAAAAGATGAAATCTGGCTAGGGAGTAGTTTATAGTTAGTTGGCATACGCTAAGAACGTATTTTTCGATAGGTCCAAATTAAGGAGGTCAAAGAGTTCTTAGTGACAGTGAAGCGAGTTTCTTAGAAACAGCTAGTGGTTCATATATCATAATAGAAAATATGATTTACTGCCGGCATCTTCCCCCTATGAAATAAGAATACTGTATATTCCATATTATGGTCCCCAAAACGGCTGGACCGATTTTGATTACAATTTCTAGCGATCTTCAGAGAGGCTCAGTAGATGATTCAATAAAGTTTTTTATTTAAGTAACTGATTTAACGAAAGCTAATAGTTTTTTTTTTTAAATATGTCGTACTTAATTTTTTAATAATAATCTTTTTAAATACAAACTTGCGTTTTATGGTTTCTCTTCTTGAAAACGCATAGTCAGAGATTTTCGAATGCAAAAATAGGCAGGCAAATGAAATCGAACCCGGCATATGACTGAGGAGTCTACAATTTCCACAGCGTATAAAGCAATTTTCGTTACAATAGTTGCACGAATGTCATTAAAGTATTCCTAAGTATGTCAGTGTGTCAACATGCACTTTTCACCTTATCAGCAAATTATGTTTTACAAACAATTACACACCGACCCACTTCTGATAGACGTTTTGAATTATCCTCTATATTTTTTAAAGATTTAGAAAAATGTAAAAATGCCCCACTTTTGATAGCCCTTTTGAAACATCCTGTACATTATTTAAAGATTTAAAAATGTGTAAAAATAACCCACTTCTGATAGACGTTTTGAAACATCCTCTATATTAATTAAAAATTTAGAATAGTTTAAAAAATGATCCACTTTTGATAGCTCTTTTGAGTTATCCTCTATATTATTTAAAGATTTTGAAAAATATAAAAATGACCCTCTTTTGATAGCCTTTTGGAAATACCTTTTATATTATTTCAAGATTTTAAAAATATGTAAAATAATCCATTTCTAATAGACGTTTTGAAACGTCCTCTATATTGGTTACTGATTTAAAAAAAATGTAGAAACGACTCACTCCTGATACACGTTTTGAAACATCCTCTATGTTTCGTTTTCCACTTATCGTAAGCGCAACATCAAAGCTAATAAACATTTGTATAAAAAAAAGCTTCAAAGGAACGATATATCCCAATAATAATACCAATAGACCAATCTATCTCGGAACAAAGGCGAAAAATGGCCTTCTGGTCGTGCAGATGTCAATGGGCGCCGGTAGGCACTTCGGTGCCTGCTGCCTGCTCGTCTGCCCCCTTGAAACATAAAAAAAAAATAAAAAAAATAAAACCTTGGGAAGAATTAACAAATACACAGTTTCATGGTAAAAGTTCTCGAACGTTTTCTATCTAAGACCGTAAATTATACCTAATAACACGTACCATAAAATACGTGGCATGCGTAATTCTTTGTACAAATCTGCAAATAAGAAATTACTCGAAAGGCAGACACCTAACAATAAAGAATACTCAAACTTAAGCAGATATGAGGTAAAGTGCGCAAAAAAGCCATTCAAATCAACAAACCTCTTCCTTGTTTTTAAGATTTTTAAGTTTAATAATACTTACATCCGTTAACCATGTTTCATTTGAATGTACAAGAAAATCGTATACGAATTCTTTTGTGTACTTTACTAAATTATCGTCGGACGATGCACGCGGAAAATTAACTCAAAAACTAATTTCCTTGAGGATTCGAACATTTATCGACCTCTCGTGTATTTTTGGGTTTGTTTTTTTTTTACCTTTTTGTGAAGGTTAAATCCAGAGTCCATCAGAGACATCGGTAGTCATATTAAACATTTAAAATGAAAATATTTATGCGGGAAAATGATAAACGGCTATACACCTAATTTTGATACAGTACAATAGTCAGCTGGACAACGATGTCATCATCAACGGATATATCGAGCACCTGTTGTATTTTGCAAACAATTTCAAGATGGAACTAAATATTGTGTGTGGATTTAATGAAATGTTGGTACGTTAAGTAGTTTAATATGTAAGCCATCAGAATTTGAAAAAAGAATTTGTATCACATTCTCGTATTTAATATACTTTTACTTTTTCCGCGTAGCTAAAAATCTCCTCTGTAAAATATCAGTAATTTTTACATTTGTGGCGTTACTTTAAAATATTTACTTTTTTATCGTTATAAATAACAGTTCTTTATAACTAACAAAACTTATCATTATGCCACAAGCATACTACAATAGTGATGTTTAAAAAGACTTAGTAAACAACTTTTTCTAAATATTTGTTGATAGAGTTATTGTTTTTAATTTTTACTACTTTTGTAAAATGTATTTTTTCATCTTAATAACTTATGTATTATACAAATAACATTTACCTTTTTCTAAAATAAAACAATAATAAATCGGAACAAATTACAATTTCTTAAGGCAGGCATGTGAGATTTTTAAATTAATCATCGTTAGTGGGCAATCACTCTCCGGTTTATCGTAACCGATATTAAAAACTGAGATGCGATAAAATCGACGCGTTAACAGAATTATGTTTAATTAGGAACCGTGAGTACGGATATTTTTACGGGCGACGTAAACCTCGATATTACATATAAAAGTCGCATGGAGATGAGAGGCAGGATGTGCCATAACATATTTAGTGTCGTATAAAGTGCATTTCGGTACAAACCTTGGACCACATTTGATCCGACAGTGGATCTTAACTGCAATTGCGCAGTGTGTGACTAATTAGGTTATAAGCATATGACAAATTTCATAACAATAATATAAACAATTAACCTCTTACTTCAGTGATGTGTCTGGTTCAAACGTTATATTCTTTAATTTATTACTTAGTTTTTATTGCATAAGGCTAGTACTTAACTATCATCTGAGGGCCTAGCATGAACATTCTAGATAGTTTTACTTACTTTTACGTTCGAAATTAACGTCAAAGGAAACATTAATGGTACAGTTTTACAAAACTTAGTTACTAAAAATTGCTAACGAATGAAATCAGAACTTACACATATCAAACTTCGACGTCACGACCATGTAAGTCGTGTAAAATGGAAGCACGAACCGTCATTTGACGTTTCGTTTCAAACGTAAAAGTAAGTAAAACTATCGAGAATTTTCGTGCTAGGCTCTATGATATTCAATGATTATGATGTCTGGTCGTGCAGATGTCCATGGGCGCCGGTAGGCACTTTGGTGCCTGCTGCCTGCTCGTCTGCCCCCTTGTAACATTAAAAAAAAAAACTTTGTTTGTGTAACTATATTTATTTTAAATGACATAATTCATTTTTTGGTACCTAAATGTCTAATAACTTTCACTGACTATTATCAAAGTACAAAGCACAACTAAAATATAGATGTCGAAAGTTGAAAGCATATTGGACCCCCCCATATTGGACACAGATATCCAAAGAATATCAGTTTAATATTAACCTATAAAGTTTTAGATATAGGCACGTATCTGAAACTTTCTTTGATATAACAGCAAATAAACAAACCTTTTTCTCAGTTGGTTGCTCTGGGAACACAGAAGAAATCTTAGAAGATCGCAAAAGCAAGGCAGCAACGGACTGCCAACAAAAGACCTGTAGGTTTTGAAGAATAAATGAAAGATTAACTACATAAAAGGACGGACCGGATCCCACCGATGTGGAAAATCTATCTTTAAAGTGAGCCAATCTAGGCGTGTTACACAGCTTGGTGAATCTGAATACGGACCTGTTTTCCATAGTGCCTTTTTAAACGAACGATATAATATTTTCTCTTGTAAATAAATATCTCTCTCCATATCTTTTTTATTATTTCTTTCTATTTTCAGGCTCTAGGCACCTAGACAAAGGGCCTTTCCACACTGTCATTACGGTGATTTTGCACTCATTTCGCAATAAAAGTTACAAAGACCTTGTGAAAAAACCACTCGTTCATTAATTATTACAAACAGTTGGGATTGAACAAGACGGCTCTTACCACACTTTTGAAAAATGACGTCACTTGCAATATAAGGTTTAAAAAGTGCTCTGTACAAGTGCACTTGTAAAGTGTATATAGTGCGTTCGGTCTAAAAAATGCCCCTCTAAATCTACATGTAAAATAGTGTATAGATGCATTACACGCAAGCTTATCAATTTCATTGGCTTTTTAGAAATCGCTTTCAAATCGGTGCACACACGCAGGCAAACATTGCAATTAATATTTGAGTTTAAACTTTAAAATAATGGAATTTACAGTACAAGCGCGCATTTTTATACTGATCGCACTCTAATGATTCAAAACACAAAGAAAAACTAAAAAGTTCCTATAAAATATCTATTTTCATTTAGCTCACACTGACAGATGGGAACACCTTGGCTGGTGAATTAGTGATCGCACTGGGACCTTACTTTTACGCAGATTAATGCTGACCCATCTACTGACTCCCTTGTGCGCATTTGTATACAATGCTTCGAGGAAGAAACGATCAATTTAGAAATGGAAGGAAATCGAAACCTACGTATAGGTAACTAGCTGTACCTCGCGACAGCGTCCTCGCGGGCCACTCGAATCACGGGTTAAAAAAATAGCCTCTGGTTAAGGATTAATATCAATTTAGAAAAACACCTTTACAAATATTGCATTATTTTAGAACAAGTTTTGTCAGCATAAAAAATAGACGTACTTTTATTTAGAACTTTTAAAGGGGAACAATTATGTCATACATGTTTTTTACGAAACCTTAATAGTTAACGCAGCGCACGCAGGGGAAGCTCTCAAAAGGAAAAAAGGGCGTGCGTACAAAGTACACATGTCAGAAGTGAAACTTCTTTCGCAATCTAATTGTAAAATCTTGTATATATTTATGCCAATCAAAAGCTTTAGATTGCCGAGACTGTAAAGAAGGGAAAAAGGAAGATATGACAAAACCCAGATTTTGAAATATTCTTCATTGATGCTCCGATCTTATTGTTCTTAGCCTGATAATAGCCTATAACCTTCTTTGAGATTTTTTTAAATCGCACCAGTAGTTCCGGTGATTAGACCAAGCAAACAAACAAACTATTCAAGTTTATATATTAGTAATAGATTGTGTGCAGTTAGATTCTGTATTCAATTGCCTAAAATCAAAAAAAAAATGGTGTGCGCAAACACCAAATGTACATGATCTGGAGCTGTTAACACCGCGGTGTTGTAAACCAACACATGGATTGTTTACGGATTGACGGAAGTATTATTTGTTATTAATATTATTATGCCAATAAATACTCGTAAATAGGTGGAGTACGCAAGTTTGTGGTTGGCTATCCTAAATAGAAAACTATAGGTAGAACAATTACATACCAGTTTTTTATCTATTCTGATTTAATATATAAATAGGATTTATCGAAAATAAAATTTTGAGAGAATTGTCAAAAATACTTGCATTCGTTCTATTTATTTTAATTATTCAGAAGTAAAGGGAGTAGAACAAAGATTTAGCAGTAAAGTGCATATTGGATGGAGTTTTAAAAGCTAGATGAACTCCTGTTTTCAATTCCTAATTTCCCCTTAACTTCTACGTTGATTCGTCAGCATCGTAACTAAACGCCAGTTGAAATTTTAGTGAGACACTTTCTTTAAAAATATTTAATTTTTTTGTGAACCATTCCCATACCATACGACTAAAGGTTACATATAATAAATGGGTTTATATGGCTGAAAAAGTATTAGGTCATGCGCAATATTTAACGATACAGTTAACGATTTTGTGTGGTGCTTTTATTATTTTACTCCCCACACCCACGAAATAAACAAAAGCATACTTGGGTTACTGATAGTAAGTGAAGATGTACTTACTATCAGTATTATATTAAAAATTTATATTTAATACACATAAAAAAAAATGATTTAATGTTCAAACTAAACCTGTAAGAATTGCTCTGCAAGATAATTTTAGTACATTTAAGATGGTAAAAAAATTTAGATTCCCGAGAAAACTACTTGTATGTAATACTCGGGTAAATAAAAAAAAATGTGAGAAATTTTCTGCCTTTCAAGGTATCTCTATGAAATCTGTTACAAGCTCTGTCTAGGCGTCTGTAGCAAAGCGCGCAATTACAGCAAACAATTTCAAGCAAAAAATAATTTCCATGGCGCGTTTAAAGAAGCGTGGCCCCCAATGAAAATGAAAATTGAATTCAAGAAAATAAAATTAAGCATAGCGGGACGACACCCGAGCTTTTTTTTCGGGATATCGCCACGCAGCTTTTTATAAAATTTCTTTACATAATAACCATTTTTGGGGAAAGTCGAATAAAATCTACAGTGGGAAAGTATCCAAAGCGCCAAATGATAATCTTATTTTATCTTGATTAATCTACTAGAATGATGTTTCATCATTTTATTTATCGAAAGACAACTGAGCAGTCGATAATCAGCGACGCCCATGGATAACTGCATTATCAGAAACTCACAGATGCATTGCTGGCATTTGAGAGTTAAGTATACTCTTATCTCGAAGGTCTTAGTTTTTAATTTGGAAATGAATAAAAACCTTTTCCATGTAGAAGAATATTTGGTAAAAATGGTCATTAATCATAAATAACTCTTCTTAATGTACCTTGTTACCTACCACGTTAGGAACTCCTTCAGCAACATCACGATACGAGCCTGTAACAATAATGCGGATTTAATTACTTACTAATTGGGCAAATACACGCGTCTAATAATAGCTTAATTAATACACTAATTACTTGTTTCAGTAATTAGGAATGTAATATTGCAGAAGCTTTAGTAATACTGGTATATTAATGGCAAAAGAACAGAAAGACATTAATTGAGTTCGTGTATCTAATGTAATAATATATTTTGGTATATGTAGTTTATTTTATCAATATTTAGGAGGCAATCCTCGATAGCACAATGAAAGATGCTCGTGTTCCAATCCTGACTTCGCTGGGCAATCGTCGTGGCCACTCCTCTTTCAAACGTTCAATGGAGGACTAATGAAGAAATTTTGACGTTGACTTTACCCCTTTTATTAATTGATAAGAAATTTAATTGTAAAGTATTTCGCTTATATTACAACGTTTTTATAATTAGTTCGAACTTATAGCACCCAAGATATTTCGGGATCGTGTACCAGTAGTGGATCTGACCAGTTATGAGACAGATTAAGGAGAAGATGCACGTCCTGAACAAGTATAAATATTTATATTAAGTAACAGGTATTCAGAATCAATATCCCAATTTGATATTAACTGAAATCAATTCAGAGACAATAACCTAACTTGATATTATGTAATAGACATTCAAAAATAATATCCCAGCTTGATTTTAAGTAACAGAAATTCAGAGACAATACCCCAGCTTGATATTAAGTATCAAGACGTCAGAGACAATGTCCCAGCTTGATATTTTGTAATAGGATTTAAAAAATAATATCCCAGCTGGATATTAAGTATCAAGACTTCAGAGACAATATCTCAGCTTGATATTATGTAATAGAAATTCGAAAATAATATCCTAACTTAATATTAAGTAACAGGAATGCAGAGACAATATCCCAGCTTGATATTAAGTAACATGAATTCAGAGAAAATCTCCCAGCTTGATGTTATGTAGTGAAAAATCATAAACAGTATCCCAACTTGATTTTAAGTAACAAGAATTCAGAGACAGTATCCCAGCTGGATATTATGTATCAAGACTTCAGAGACAATACCTCAGTTTAATATTATCTAATAGAAATTCGAAATTAATAACCTAACTTGATATTAAGTAACAAGAATGCAGAGACAATACCCCAGCTTGATATTAAGTAACAAGAATTCAGAGACAATATCCCAACTTGATCCTATACATAATCGACAGCGCCGCCCAACTATCCAATTTCTAATCTAACAACAACTTAATTAATAGGCTCTTGTTGAAATCGATTTCTAACTTGATTTATATTTCTATTGACCTGTATTTATGCCTATCGATTTAAATACATATCGCCGATTAAAAGAACAAGTGCCAACGCTGTCTGTGGATTTAATTTGTAATTTGCTTAGACAAATGCGTTTCGCTTGCTTTGTGTGTTTAGTGGTTTGTTTTATTTGCGGTTGTGTAACTCGCGTCCGTGTATTTAAGTGTAGCTATAAATTATAAACAAAATTCAAATTTATAAAATACAAGCCGTTTTGGAGAAGACCATAACTTTTTAATTAGTCTGCATTTGAGTAGCTGCTCTTAGAATGCTAACATTGTTATTTCAAACATTCGACATCCTCAATGTTTCGGTAGGCACGAAAAACAGTGGGCCCTGAATAATGTCGCAGTGGGGATTTAGGGGATGACGTCAGACGACGGTCGGTCATCATAGCCACAGCCGCATCTTCTGCAATTAAGCAAACCCTGGAACGCATACGCATACATTGGAATCAATTGGATGTAGATACAACGATCGCCCAGCGGGGTTGGAGTTTGAACCGCGCTCTTTATAGATTTCAATCCGTCATTGTACAACTGAGCTATTGAGGCTTAGGCGCCAAAGTCAGTATACAAGTGAGTAAAAACCTTAACACCTATCGCAATCAACCTCCTAAGGTCAAGTCGAATTTGCAATCAGCTTTCAGATATCCAATAAATCATATCTATCACTCCAAATTGGCTGTCAGCGAACTACAAACAAAAATGACGAAGTAAACTTGAATGAAATACGATATTTCTTTTCATTTATCCACCTATCAACACTGATTACAGCGGCCAGTGATTGATTCATCAATTTTGAGTTTGTAATCGTAGCGTCAGTCACTCCAATCAATGCGACTTCATTTGACAAGGTTCTTTACAGTATATAATTAAACATCCATTTGTTTACAAAATAAATGATAGAAATCTACATGTTTAAATTTTAATTGTAGCTAATATAAGCTTGTTTTAAAAGCATTGAGGTTCTATTTTTAAGTAATAACAATAATGTTAATAACAGTTATTTTGCAAATAGAAAACCTTCACGGCTAATAACATATGCGTGGTAAAATTTGGTGGTTTCTAATGAAATCGCTAAATATAATGT
>JANCMC010044414.1:13473-25860 GCA_024363005.1 Charaxes varanes | reverse complement strand
TAAATAAATAAAACTAGTAGTCCACCTAAAAAAATTAAAAATAAAATATAAGAAAATCAGTAAGAATTAATTATTATATCCTCCTGGCCGCCGACCCCGTGCTGGGCGAGCGCGGCGAGACGGCGCTCGAGGGCGAACCGATCTCCTGCTTCAGCGTGGGCGGGGAGCGGCGGCTCTGCCTGCCCCAGATCCTCACGTCGGTGTTGACGGACTTCACGCTGGACCAGATCAATCGCGTTTGCGACGTGCTGCAGATCTACTGCTCGCGCTGCACGCCCGAGCAGCTGCACGAGCTCAAGTCGACGGGCGTGCTGCCGCGCTCAGCGCCGTCGTGCGGGCTCATCACGCAGACGGACGCGGAGCGGCTGTGCGCGGCGCTGCTGCACGCGCCGGCTGCGGCCGCCCGCAAGCTTCCCGGCTTCCGCGTTTATCACGAGTGCTTCGGCGGCGCCCGCGGCGTGTGCGCTCCCGAGCTGGGGCTAGTGCAGTGCGCGGAGTGCCGCGGGGTGTATGGGCCGCGCCGGTTCGTGTGCCACTCGCACGGCACGGAGCACCGCACGTGCCACTGGGGATTCGACTCCTCGCGTTGGCGACGCTTTCTCCTTGTGTCCGATGACGAGTTAGACCGTGATAAGTGTACAACGTTGCTGGACGAGTTGGCCGCGCGGGAACGTGACGCGCAGAGCCTGCAGCCCGCGCCCGCCGCACTCGTCAAACATCAGATACCGCTAAAAAGGAAACAGGTAAGGTTTTATGCTTTACAATATACGAGTATCTCATCAACTCGTTATTGCATCATGCCACATTTCATAATACTTTTTTCTAGATGTTATTATTAGAATCGAATATGTATATATGATTATCGTTCTAATAAGATTATGTTGGTGAAAACGTTCCAGTACGGTACACTTTTGTCAATACTCATTTATAGATTTACTATTTCACCAATTTTGAAATATTATAATACATGTAGATATAGATACCTAGAGATAAAATTAACGCTAAGACTAGTCAGTTTTTCGGCTTATTTCTTCTAAATTCATCTTGGATAGATCCTATTTAAACATATTCATTGTAGTAATTTATCTTCTAAGTACATCAGACACATTTATTTCGGTTCCATTACTGGAGGTCGCCGCATAGAGTTATCTATAATAACTCTATCTCCCATATTCTATTCTTGTCCTAATCTTCCTCACAAATTGTGTACTACTCTCCCTCTTCAAATACCGCGTCCCATAAATGTTGAGTTTTTTTTACACAGAGTGACAAAAAGAATTACAAACTGTGTTATTTTGCATCTATATATTGTAGTGTTCTCTAATCTTTTTAGTAAGCCAGCGCCCCACTGTAAGTTTATTTAAATGAACACTTGTTTAATCACTGAGTGTAGCGGGAGACTTGTTTAGTAGAAATATTAAAAAAACCCTGGCGCTTATTATATTTGAACACTTGTTTGATCACTGAGTGTAGCCGGAGACTTGGTGTTTAGCGTGTTGTTGTAGTATAACCATATTTAATTTAATTCCTTACTTATTAGTGTCTTTTCCATTGAACGTGGCATTGGGGGAAAAATTGTGCATATGCACGAAAGCAAGCCGTCTAACAAAGGAAGAAGTAAAAGAAAAACCTGTTCCGCATTGGTAATTCCAAATTCCGAATCTACTCTCTGATGTTCCTGTACCATAACTTTTTCGATGTCCCGCGCGTCATTTGCTTTCAATCATGTAAAAATAAGTTGTAGATTATGGTATCTCTCAGTTCAAAATCCTTTTATTGCAATCAGATATTGACTGACCCCTTGACTCAATTGGCAGAGACCCTGACTTTCGCTACGAGGTTGTGGATTTCAATTCCCGCCTCGAGTCTAGGTGTATTATTACCTAGATGTACCCCGCGATTTCGTCCGCGTGGACCACATTTATCACTTAGGGGTAAAAAGAATTGGTTTAGCTAATATCGCTGCTCTCTTCTCACATCCGTATGACATGACATTTATTAACAAGCGATCCTACCCCTAGGTTTTAGCTTGCTACTCTTTCTTTCTTAAAAAAAAACCGACTTTAAACCATTCGCCGTCTGAACGGCTCGGTTCATGCACGGTTACGACAGTGACAGCCGGTGGATGAGTTGAAGGACCAGGATCTGACGATGCATCAACAAACGATGGAGGAGCAGGCGTGGGTGGTGACGCTCTTCGTTTTTTATGAGTTGCAACAATTCGTGGCGGTGGCGCCACAACTGAATCACGTCGGTGCCTGTGCCCTTCGACGGAATCGCGGCGTTCTTTGCTATCGCCGGATCCACGTCTTTTGACACGTCTTTCTCTAGACGGCATAACAGTTGTGGAGTCCTTTCTGTCTAAGTAGCCGGGAAAATCGGATTTAAAATCCTGTGGTGCAGCTTTTGAATCTCGGCGTTTTGAAGCCGATGATTTAATACCGGAGTCGGCGGAGGAGTCGCGTCGCCGTCGTGGCGGTGGTTCGTGTCGAGCCCAGGGTAGGGACCGGGCCAGGTCTGCTAAGGTTTCGCGTCTGGACAGCGGGGCACGTTGACGCCTGGGTGCGTTGCTGCCACCTCCGCCCCATTCCCGGAGAATATCCGTTAATTGAGCCAGGGATGATCGCCTGCGACGGGGCCCACCTACAAAGGAAATAGTACTTAGTACGGCCAATTGTAGCACAAAATAAATATAACCAGTGTATAATCTATTGCTTTTTCATTATAATAAAGGTATCGTATCGGTAATGTATTTTACATATATACTTTTTGTTAAAGTTCATGTTTCATTTATAATATTCATATAATCTTCCGTATTGCTACTTCTTGGATTAGCAAATCGATATATCATTGTATATGTTTCAAAGCCTTCATTAGTTTTTAAGTATACCCCAGGGTTATACATACATATTGTTAAACCTATGACATTAGGACAGGTCGCTAGTACGATATAATGTACCCTAACTAATGCGAATTATTATAAATTACCTCTGGGTTGATCTGCGACGTCTGGTTCTGGCGGAGAAAGGCAGCAAACCTGGGCTGCAGAATCTCTGCGGTTGCCGAGGCGCTGTCGTAACGTTGTTTCTTCCAAATTTGACCGTGTAAGCTCGTCCCAGCCGTTCCCTCCAGCCCACACCAGCCCCACTTGGTGGGACAGAATTGGGAGATTGCAAACGAAGCATATTGCGGTCATCGTCCTGCCAAAAATTAAGAATTTGTAGCACAAAAGTCTTAATGTTGTAGAATGAAAACCGAACTATGCTGAAGATGAATGAAACTTGGAACCCTTGATAGATGAATGAATTTCAAGTGATACTTAGTTTGAAGGATCTCATTAGACTATCGTAAGAATTTAGTATTCTCTCTCTTTTCTTTGCTATATATCCTACATGGGGGGGGGGGGTGAGGGGGGTCAGCCTTTCTACCCTCTCTCTCCAGCGCTTTGTCTTTAATATCAGTTTCTGATAGCTGGTATTTCCTCATGTCCATTGGCACAAGATCTTTCCACCCTGTTTTGGACCTGCCTTTAGGCCTTTGCCCATAGATGGAAAGTTGTAGTGCTAAGTTGCCTATATAGTCAGGTGGCCTGCTTCTGACATGCCAGTTACAAAAAATAAAAGAGAATTATTTCACTGAAAAGCTCATTCAAAAATAGTGGTCATTGAAATGGAATTTCAATGAACTCGTAAGAAAATAGTAGTACTACTACTATACTTATCCTATTTTGCTTTCACGAAGAAAAAGAAGAATACGGTATCATTTACTTGGCCACCTCTTTGAAAGAGCGTAGAAAAATTTCTATTGCACTCATTATGTCGTTTAAAAAATAATATAGAATAACTTTAATGGAAAGTTAATATGACATTGTAGGATACTTCGTCAATGGTTCATACAATTTTTTTATACAATAGGCAATTTATTCTATGAAGACTAGCTAAGTTTTTATGCTATGACATGAGCTAGCTAGTGATGTGCGATGTAAACCTTCTTATTTTTTGGTATTGGCTCCTTGGCGTTTTTTTATATATCACAAGGGGTAAACGTGCTGGCGGTTCATCACCTAAGTGACCCCATGGATGGACATTTGCCGGCCCTTAAAGAGGGGTTTGGGTGTTTATTGAATACGATTTTTTTTATTCAAAAATAACTTATGTTATTCCACTTTTTATTGTATACATATAAAATGTAAACACTTAGGTATTATTATTAACATAAATGAAAGCTGAAAATATACTTTTTGCACTGCATTGTTCAATCAACAACTCTCCCATCGTCACACCAGCATTCCGTATTTACTGTAGGTAAATATATATACATAGGATTCTGTGTAAAAGTTTAGAGTTACACAAAGAGCCATGGAGTGCGCCTTGCTTTGCATCAAACATCAAGACCAAGTTCCAAATACCGAAATTCGTCTTTGTACTATAGTCAAGAACGTCTGAAACAGAGTAGCCGGACTGAAATGGAGCTGGGCAGGACATATGGGTAGACGTGGTGATAACAGATAGTCTTCTTCGTCTTCCTAGTGTTATCCCGGTTAAATACCAGGATCCGTTTAGATTGTAGAGGATGTGGCTGCCTGTGGGGCGAGTTAAGATGACCGATTGCCAATTTGACGTCATCCTCGGAACCCCCACGATCTCTACAATCTTACGACTAACATCACTCAGTGACATTAATTGGGTCCCACTGTTTTACTTGCCTTCCGAAACACGGAGGAGGTTGGATATCAAATATAAACTAGTTCTACAAAGGGTCACCCATCTATCAACCGATCGCAGCAATAGCAACTTAACCTAGCGATCGACTCAAATGCCGACCACTGATTAGGCCACTACCTCCTCAATGGTGGTGATAGCAGGTGGTCTAGGACAGTAAATGATGGGTGGCCTAGAGTAGGCTGTGAGAAATCCAGATATTACAATGGCAAGGTAGATGACATAAAGAGGATGACAGAAGATAGCTGGATGCTACTGGCAAGAGATAGGGGAGGGTGGCATAAAAGAATGAAGTCTATACCCAGCTGTGGGCGACTAAGGGCTGATCATGAAGTATATGTAGGGGATTTAATCATTTGTAACATACATAAAAAGTATTCTTTGAACTATTTCAAAAACATCATTACAGATTAGTAATCTATGAATGAACCTAATTACTTGAAGACCAGCTGTGGACAAAGTGCAGCGAACTAAAATAGATCCAGCGTAATTATATCCTCAAACTTAAACCAACCGCAATATTTGTATCTACGACTATATCTCTTATCGCGACGGTTATAAGAATTATAATTGCGTTGACAAATTAGGTAAATATAAAGGATGTAAATGAGAAGTGTACACTTCGCGTGGGACCACCGCGGAGTGGTGACGTTTACGAGACTTGTAGCTATTTGCCATAGAAAGTACTAAGTAATCATAATTTAAATAATAAATAAACATTTATTTATGGCTGTTGTGCATTTCGCATATATTAATACCACTTTGTGAAAGCCATAAAAAGCGAATATGTTTACAATAAACTGGTATGAATTTCTCAATGTCAGCTCGATTTTTTCAGTTTTACGGGTCTCTACCCCCAAAGAAAGAAAAAACTTTTTTTTTTTAAAACCGGCAGAACATTTTTTGTGTTTCTGACCGTTAGTAGAGCAGTTTTCTTTTATGTGACGAGGGCTAAACGAGCAGGCTGCAGGCAGATAAGCCTACTGACGACAATGGACATCTGCACGACCAGGAGGCAAGCAGATGGATTGCCGGCCTTCAATGACCAGTTTAGGCCACCGGGAAGGGTTTATTTAATAAGTAAATGGTAGGCAAACGTAAGGAGGGACGGCAAAGGCGCGGGCTCATAGTTATGGTGGAATTGTTCTAGAAAAAAAAACCATATATAAGGCAAGTTCTATATGAATACCACTTGCGATAAAAGAATATCCTCCCCTCCACACGGACCCCTCAGTGATGAACATATCACCTCATTACTGAGACGTCCTATTCCTCCACAAAATAGGGTATTGTCATTAAAATAAATCCTAACAAATTTCTTTTCTGCGTAGTTGATAGAGGTTTAAATATTACATAAATCGAGTTAAATTACTAAAATATGTCAAATTGTTTAATATTTTAAAATATAAATCAATTAAATTAAATGGACGGACGTATCACGTAACAGCGAACAGCAGTCAGAGCGCATGACGTCACATCTAGCCAAAAAAATTGTTGTTGCTAAGGTACACTCCTATAACACCAAGTAAAGCTGTTTGTTTGGCAAGGCGTTACGTCAGAAAGAGGCCATAATAGTTCAGAGCGTTTTGGAACTAAAATTCAAATGGATTAAAAAAACGCAAAATACTCGTAAGTCACATAAAAGTTTTCACTTCGCCAAAATATTTACATTTTAGGTTTTAATCGACTGCAAGGTATAACATTAACTAGTATCTAAAAATAGTCAACTAGCCAACTTTTTCGTCATTGACGAAAAGTCATGTGATTTAATAATGATTTGTTTTTAATCCGTACCTTTAATGATAGCCTTCTGTTCCACTTCCAAAGCCTTGACAGTTTCCGCGACGTCTGTAAGCGCTGGATTCGTCGATACGAGCTGTTTCCCCAGACCGATCACTTCTTTGAACCTGAAAATAACGGTTTTTAGTCTAGTTTTAAGTGGAGTTTAGTGGCAAACACACGAACAGAAGTGTACATGTATATTTAACAATATAATTGTGTATTAGTATTACTTAAGACGGAACAATTATTTAAGACTCGAGTGGTATCGCGATGGTACCCTGTTTACCAGTCTCCCCCTGTGACCAGGACAGAGATGTAACTCTGTAGAAACGTCAGGAAAACTACAAACAAGCTACGATCGCGATATGAACCGAGTCTTAAATCATTATAATGAAATCAATTGCGAAAATTTAACATGTGTTAATATAAAAAGGAATATTTTGATCCCCTTTTTTACCGATGAGATTACTTCCCCTTGATCTGAAGAGGCAAAATTGTTATATAAATTGGTCCAGGCGATTATAAGTGATTGGAAGTTACTGTGGAGGTGACATCTTCTAAAAAGAAAAAACTCTCTTAACAAATAAAGATTTAATGGGACATTAAGAGAGCTAACAGTTAGGTGGCTAGTATCCGTCCAAGACTAAATGGAAGCAATTGCGGGGGAACTTTTATCCAGCAGTGTGACAAAACATGCGTATAAAAATACATAGTATGCGAGGAGTGAAAACTTGAGCATACTGAGGTGTCGGTTACGGTAACAGTGTCGCTAGTTCAAACTTACTCATCATCGTGCGCCTTGATATCGTCGTGAAGCTCCTGGTGCTGCTTGACGAGGGCTTCGGCAGTCGCTACGTCCTTGGCGTGGACGTCAGAAGCCACTTGCTCGCGGACTTTCTGCAAACAAAAAATTCACCTTAGTCATATAATCTTGGCGGAATCATCATGGCTATCATAATGATGTTGACGTCGTTATAACGATCAGAAATATATATATAAAATATAATATAATGGGTCTAATACCTTAGAAAGGTTTTTCCAACTCAAGTCAACAAGCGAACTCTTTAACATTAAGGAATTCCATCTCAGACCAGACACAATTGTAAAAGATAACCACTATATTAATAATAATAAATAATGTTATTTGAACAATAAATTTAAAACTATATACATTAAGTCTTAATGGTATCGAATAATTCCATACAGAAAGTTATAACTGATAGAGCCTCAATAGCTCAACGGTATAAGGTATGGACTGAAATCCGCAAGGTACCCGGTGCAAACTCCACCACCGTTGGGGTATTGTCGCACCCATCCAGCGCCAAAGCGCGTGCGGCGGGCGGCGCTGCGCTCAGCTCGCGGACACGCGCGCGTAGAGCGCACAGCACACGCGCAGACACGCAGGCGCGCACGCCCTCTGCGTTCGCCGCCTCACCTGTGACAAAATACTGACGACGTTACTACATGTCGGTTAGGGAACGACAGCCACGTAGACGACCTTACCCCCAACTAGCCTTGAACGTCTTACGCATCGGCGCGTAATTTTAAAGAGAAAATACGTAATCTACGGGAACAACTAATCCAGAACCATGTGAACCTCGAGATTGGAATCCGTTATATAATGGCAGCTGCAACATGCAAATGCGCGATAGCGATATACAGTATTCAGTTTTTAAAAAAAGGTAAAAACAATTGTACATTACAAGAAAAAGTCAACGATAAATTTCACTACTGAGAAGTCTAGAATCGTGTACTGAACTCATGGTATGCGTATGCGGTACGATGTCTGTTACAACCTATACTAATAATCATAGTACACACCGTCGGTGTCGGAGGCGCGCGGTGCGCACTCGTCGGCCGCCACCATGTACAGCGTGTCGGGGATGCGGTGCGCGTACCGCTGCCGCCGCGCGCGCGCCACATCCGCCTCGGGCACCGCCTGATCCGCCAGTAGCGCCTAAGGGAAACAAAAAATCCTTAATACTCATTTCTCAAAGCCCGTCAACGTGTCTACAATCCTTCTAGTACAAATACTGCTAATTCATCTCACTGAAACGTTAACGATAATGCCGCAATTTTTAAGTATGATTTAATATATTCAGCTAATAATACAATGTGTTTCGAACTATAATTATTATTTCATTTATAACGAATGGAAAGTTACATGAAAACGAATGGAAAATTACTGTGAACAAATCAATGGGGGCAAACGAGCACCTTTATCTCGTCGAGATACGGCAGAAAACACCTGGGAGGACGGAAGGCACCCCGGCCCAGCCACGCGTCAGCCGACGAGCCGTGCTCCAGGTGCGGCGGAGCTGGCACCACACCGCGCCGGATGGCCTGCAATTAGGGGCAATGCCGTTTAAATAATAAAACCAAACCCTTTACTTTCCTTAAAGGTTTAAACAATTGACAAATGATTATTACAAGCACAATACACATATACATGAAGACATAAATAAAACCCAAATGTATACCTGCTGCAACACATCGCAGTCGGGCGGCAGGTGCTCCAGACGCAGCAGGGGCACGAGCGACGCGACACTCTCGCGCAGCGCCGCGTCGGCAGGCGCGCGGCGTCCTTTGGCGCGGGCGGCCCTGCGCGCCGAGTGCGCCGTGTGCCATACCACATTCGGCTCTGTTAATCGATAAGGAACTTTTTAGCATATCCTTAAGTCGCGTTACTATTGTTCGGCCCTTCCAATACATTCTTTTCGATGTACCTTACCATACTTACAACTCATTTTCCTATCTATCACCAGGTCGCAGCAAAAGCTACTTGACCTATCGATCGACTCAAATGCCGACCACTGATTAGGCCACGACCTCCGCAACAAATGTCGAATCTGTCTAATTAAATCTCTATATATCTACACGTATCTAAAGAAAAAAATTGTTCGCGTGATGATATAGCCTTCCTCGATAATTAGGCTTTTTAACACTGAAAGAATTTTTTATATCGGACTAGCACCTCCTGAGATTAGCGCGTTCAAGTAAACAAACAAACAAACTCTTCAGCTTTATGTATTACTAGCTGTATCCCACAGCTTCGTCCGCGTGTGCCACTCTTATATAGAGGTTTAGATATAGTTTAAAAAAGGATATACTGAGCCAATCTTAAAAGATAGACATATGCTGTCGCGGACTTTTATTTAGAACTTTTAAAGGGGGACAATTTTGTCATACATGACTTTTTCGAAACTTTAACCATTTACGCAGCGCACGCAGCGGAAGCTCTCAAATGATAAACCCCCGACTTAAAACATTCTGTACAGTGGACGGGCGGCGCACAGTGTTTCAATCAGAACAAGCTAACGAAACAAAATTATTAAATTATTTGGGATATTTTGCTTGGCACGGCTTTCTTTTATTTATTTATTTATGTATTATATCTTATATTTTACATATTATACGACAAATATGAAACCAGTGTACAACGGATAAACTTATCCCTAGAAGAAATCTCTTCCAGTTATCCTTGAGCGTAGGAGAAATAGAAGTAAAAAGGCTTTCTTATGCGGTTGTCTTTTTTTGTTAATTTTTGTGCAACTGCTATGTCGGAATTTCCGTCTTGTTTATAAGGGACAGTTATGAGCGCGGAGTTACAGATCTTTGACTTACATGTTATGCATAGATTAGCTATTCGCCTGCATAATATTATACCCGTTTTTCTGCTCTGATGTTCCACTTTATTGTTTATTCATAGAACTGACTTGTAGATTTGGTGTCTAGGTAATATAAAGCCTCCTACTGCGAACAGGTTATTATCGTACGTCACGTTATTAAAGAAACTCGCCCACGCGCCACCATTTCCATTTTTCACTAGCTATAGTGAAATCCACTAATGGACATCCAGGAATCGAAGCCTTACTTGATGATGGTGGTGGATGAGGTGCTAATTGGTGGATGGATACTTTGAACCTTAAATCCCCAGACAACTGTTGATACTTAGACAGGAAGCTATCACGGTGCCGACATGTCGACAATAGTCTTAAGGCAGGTTCATGCAACTAATTTTTATTAAGTACAATAAAATTTACGAAATTGAGTTTTGGCCGCTCATACCAGTGAAATACTCCCATGTGCGTAGACAGTTCGATCGCTGCGGATACTGTGGACTCGTAAAAAAAGCGTTTGATACGATGCGTCCGTTGCGGACCCGTGGACGTCCGCCTTTAAGCCGGCTTAAGCGTTCATTAAACAGGAAGCCAATACCAATTTCCCCACAGTTTGTACTACTTTACTAGGAATTGTACAGAAATTGTTCATTTAATTGGTGCCTGAAACTATCGTACTTAATTGCCTCTTACTCTATTGTTATCGCAAATGTAATATTACAAAATTGTAACTTTCTCTATATATATATGTCCATTCTTCCTGGCCGTATTCGGCCACGACGATTTATTTGGACGCACGTAGGGTTTTGCTTTTCTACTCTTTGTGTGCTAGCATACCTGATCTGAATAAGCGCCTCATATGTATATATAAATAGAGGAGGTCGTGGCCTAATCAGTGGTCGGCATTTACGTCGATCGCTAGGTAAAGTTGCTCTTGCTGCGACCGGGTGATAGATGAGTGACCCATTCTAGCACTGGTTTATATTTGATACCCGACCTCTTCTGTTTTTCGGAAGGCACGTAAATCAGTGGGACCCGATTAATGTCATTTTGTGATATTAGTCGTAAAGTTGTAGAAATTGTGGGGGTTTCGAGGATGACGTCAGATGGCAATCGGTTATCTTAATTCACCCCACAGCCACATCTTCTACAATCTGAGCGGACCCTGGTATTTAACCGGGATAACGCTAGGAAGAAGATATGTATATATAAATCAATCGTTGTTATCTCAAAAACCGCTCAATCGTGTTAAATTCTGCTTGATATTTTTTTTAAATTTTCTTTATTTCAAGGAAGGTTTAAAAAAATAGATGAAGGAAAAGTCGAAAGATTATTTAAAAATAATACATAATATTATTATTTCATAAAACATTCGGCCAGATTTAATCTAGTAAATAATAGTATTTTACCAGATACCCAGCAAAATATAGGTTGTCAAAATATATTTTATGACTTGGCATCCTCAGAGCAAGCATAGTCATAGTTTACTGGTAATGCAGTTATCAATGGGCGTCAGTAGTCACTTAATATCATGTTGCTTTCTTATGGAAAGTACTAAAATATTTTTATTAGGATTAAAAATGTTCAAGAACAATTCTGAAAATGCATTTATTAGTTTATTGTTAATTTATGGGTCTGTAGGCGTCTGTAGCCACTTATCTTCGAGTGAACCTTCTGTACGTTCGCTCTTTGTCACATATAAAAAAAATAATGTGGAGTCAAGAAATTTACGAGCGCATGCGTTGTTTTTTTTCGAACTATCTCCCGGCCTGGGTGATATCAGTCAGTTCCCATCAATCACTGCACGCACTACCAGTTATTAAGGCAACTTGCAACTGCAACAGATAGTTGCTCGCTGGAATTTGTAACTTTTCTTGTCTAGTAAATCAGACGTTTATAGGAAGCGTTTCCGCAGTGAACAGCTACTATGATGGTATGTAATTTTATTGCTAAGAAAAGTTGAGGTCCATATTCGGATTTGACGGGTCCTATTCTCGAAATTATATTTTTCAGTTCTCGTCTGACTTTAATTTTTTTTTTCGAAGTAGTGAAATTTGGTTCTACACTTAAAATTTTATATAAATTTGGGAAGGATTTTGATCTTAACTATTATGAATACTTTTATTTATGATAAACATTCCTCGTTATTTACTTACGTTTGAATTTTGTTTGTTTTTAAACTGCTTAAAATAAATACCATAAAGTTTTTAATTCCTCATCGGAATGATATTATTTTCGTGCAAAAGTTTTTATTTCATTTAGAT
>JANCMC010044414.1:0-13373 GCA_024363005.1 Charaxes varanes | reverse complement strand
AAATAAATACCATAAAGTTTTTAATTCCTCATCGGAATGATATTATTTTCGTGCAAAAGTTTTTATTTCATTTAGATTTAAGGGTATATTTCTTTTTAAATATATATTTACGAGTTATTTGCGAATTGATGAATTAAAAACTTGTAAAGATTACCTTCGAACAATCGAAAAATCGAATAGTTTTAGAAATGCTCGTATGTTTATTGTGAAAACTAAAACTTTCTTCTACAAAAAACTAACGAGCAATTGTGACTATCACTGAATATTATATTTTTTATATGTAAATTGAAATGAAAATTCACCAAAAATGGTAAAATTCATAAGGTTTGTAAATGTATGAGTTTCTATCTACGACCTGCTAACGCTGGGCCGTTGTCCACAATCCTTAGTGCTGGACTGGAACGTATATTGGGACTTCTAGGCATAAGCAAAGTATTCTTTAATTTATTACAAGATACAAATCTATTTTTATAATATGACGCACCATCAGGGCACCATCCAGAGCTTGGTTTCATAATTTGCAAAACTCTAGAATCAACCTTTATAATAGATTAATAAAACACTACTTATTTATGTTTTTATCTGTTGTCTAGGGCGAGGGACAAGACGAGTTAAGGTTAGATGAAGAAATGGATCGGGTGGTATGGCACGAAAGTGGGACCCCGCCGCGGCTCCAAGGAACCTCTGAACCCCTTAGAGACGTCGCCGCGCCGCCACCTTACACACAAGGTAAGACGCTTTTCACGGATTCGCACCCACTTTTTGTATAAATACTTACGACCCGACTTGGTTTCGCATGAATGCAATGTAGATATATATGTAATATAAACTTTCCCATAAAATCACACTGTTTATTGATGAAAACCATATTAAAATCCTTTGCGTAGTTTTAAAGATCTAAGCGTACAAAAAGACGAAGCCATTTTTTTTACAATGTAAGGTTCTAGAAGGTGGCAAACAAACACTATTACTTGCCTAATTGTAAGCTATTTGCGTATGACTTGACCCTTTGTATTTGTAGAGATATCGAATCACTCTGCGTCCTAAATTGCACGTATAGTATAATGTTGCGAGAAATTCCTTTCGTTAATATCGGTAGTAAATTTTACCACCAGATATCGCGTCAGGACTAGAAATTTCACTCCCATTACTTCTATCGCTATGATTATGTATCCTTGGTATTTCCGAGCCGGTGTGACTTAAGACTTTAAGAAATAAACATGCTTATTGCTTAAAGACCGGCAACACTTTAGTCACATGCAGGCACACAGTACTACGTGACCTGGCTGTGAGTTTCGGTTAGGAATCTCTGCAATACCCCGCAGATGTCCCAAGGGCAGACCACCAGCCAGATGGGCCATCGACATCCGATTCACTGCAGGTACACGATGGGTGGGGTTATCCCAGAAACCAATACCTACTGTGGCGTAGGGGGGAGGAGTGGTCATAGGTTAAAAATAATGATGACGACCTCCACACTACAAACGTGAAATTTCGAAAATAATTTATTTCCTTAATATAGTAAAACGTACCGCATTGTAACATCACTTACCTCTGTACAGTTTTCCTTACGTAATTCATATGACAGTAAAGTTTTAACTACTAACTAGCGGACCCGGTAGACATTGTCCTGCCCGAACGTAAAAAACAATAAAAAGATAACCGAGATACCAACTGCAGCGCCATCTGTCGGGCGGATTGGTGAATCTAAACCATCCAGGGCGCTACCCAAACGCATACAAAAAAATTCAAATCGATCCAGCCGTTTAGGAGAAGCTCAGTGACATACATTTGTACACACGTACAGTAGAAATATATATACAGAAAGGTTATTATACAAATGAAGTGAACTGAAATTTATACATGATTAAATATTTAAAAGTTTAAGAGCATTTTTTATAGATTAAATAAACTTAGTAAACCTACAATTCGCCTAAAAAAAGGTCTAACAATTACATTTGCAATTGCAATTCACGTAGATCAAAAAGATGCTTAGAGATGAAATAAGCTTAATGAACTTTCAATCCGCTTAAAAGGAAGTCTTACAATTAAATATACAATTTAAAGGATACGTGGACCAAATTTTAAACGCTATTTTAATAATGCATGACTTCTACTTATATACGGTTAGAACTTATTCCTATCTTATTAGCTTATTCACCATTCAATACTATGAATATTCATAATAATTGTAAAGTCTTTTAATGAGCTCTTTTAATGAGAATGAGCCTTAGCATGAGAAATTTATATTTATAAAAATCAATCGTCGTTCATTAGTCTCGCTAAAATACGAAAACGCTTAACCGATTTCAACGAAGATTTCGAAGAAAACAAAGAAAGGAAAAGTCGAAAGATTTTTTAAAAGTACAAAAAATGTAGATTGATTCGATACTTCAAATGGAAGACGTTCGTACAAGACCTTTTACCTAATGTGAAATCTAAAATATTATTTCATAAAACGTTCGGCCAATGTTACGATTTATAGATACGACTTGAAGCAAATTGGTTGACTGGATAAGAATCGAGACTTAATTCGGGCAATAAATTATATTCGATAGAAATAAAAATAGATGGGTGGGTTGAAATCCGTACAATTCTAAAATGAATCTCCGCGAAAAACCCTAATTGCCGTGCCTACTCCCACTACTAGCTTAAGACTTATTTCGGGGACTAACAAAAAATACGCATATAAATTATACAGGGGGCTACGGCTGTTTTGAGACTTGGAGCAGACACTGTAGTGATTCCTATTATACCTTATAAACGCTTAATTAAAATTGATATTGATGTTTGGTGTATTTTCTTTTCATTCAAGTCCGCTTCATAAAAAAACACAGTTATACGACTCTGGCTATGAGTGCAAACTGAGCATAATTATAAAAAAATACACAGTGTATTTTTATAAGTTATAACACGCATGCTTATTAAATACGTGAAAAGGTAACTAAGTCGTCTAACTAGATTCTATAAGTTAGAAATTAGCCTATCGCATCGCTAGATAGTCTGATTGAAATCCGTAAAGAGCTGAGTGCGATTCCATATCTGTTACGTATACAGTCTATTCACTGAATCACTACTAACTGATTTTTATTTGGAAGGAGAATATTTGTTGTCGGCTTTTCTCAGTGCAAGACGCAACAAATCTTAGCCTCTAAGTAGATACATCACAATACATTATAAGTATATAAATTTTTCATGAAATTGTTGTTAAGTGTTTTAAAAAAGTCGTCTTGAATAAGAAATAACTTCCTAGTAGTTATACATTTTTGGAAAGTTAAGAAAACGGTTACGTTTTTAAAATAATCTGCAAGACAAGTTTCATAACGTTTTTTTTGGTTAAAGGCATTTTTGTGGAAAAAAATTTAAGAAAATATGAAAATAATATTGTTTTTCGTCTCGCCTTTTACAATTCGATTTGATAATTGTTGTTTACTATAGAAAAATAAACACTGTTTAATCGTTTTTATAAAGAAAAAATAGATTTTATTTGATACCTTTTTTTAAATAAGTTTTTGACCAAATAAACTAAAACATCGTAATAACTCAAAAATGGTTCACTTTTGCACGATGCATATGGGGGTGAAAATTATGGCTGATACCCTGGTGTTGCAGTTGTCCATGGGCGTCGGTAGTCACTTAAGAGTGCCGCCTGTTCGTTTGCCCCTTGTTATATATTTAAAAAAAAAACAATTGTTCCATTACAATTTGGGTGTTCTTAAGCTTATTAAATTTGAATACTTTTTTAACTTAATATTATAGTACGGTAGCTTAATATCGGTAACGGTGTGTTATTCTTCTTGTACAACATGTCTTCCGATAAAGGTCTTCTCTAAAGACTTGTATTCTACCCTATTTCTTGCTACGCAAGTCCATATTGGTCACGCTATTTTACTAGATCACTCTCACATCTCTTAATTTTTCTGCCTGTTTCTTTTGCTATCTAGTAAGTACCAATCCATTTATTAGACTTCTTCATTTTTCTATCCTCTCTCTTGCCACATGTGTGTAGCTGAGTATAAATGTATAAATATTTTCTATGTTAACAAGTTTGCAGACTAAGACCGAGATGGGGTAATGCCTTGGATTATTACAATGGAGATTAGCAACATACAGTCTTAGATAGAGACCTGAGGGATGAAGGTGGGGGAGGCCCTGCAGTGGGACAAATAGGCTTTAAATAAGAATTATGTTAATAAATAAGTAAAGTAAGTAGGATATATCCTAAAAATGCCTTCAAATCGGATGAGTCCTTTTTCAAACGTTATTTTTTAAAACAGTTTGGGAAAGCGAGAAAATACATTAAAAATGTAAAATATCGATACTTATAGAATAACTTTTATAAGGATTCATGCGACTCTAAGAGAAACTTTGTTCTCAAAATATTTGAGGTTAGAATTCGCCTAGATATGTAGAAATAACTAAGAACGTTATAAGTCCAAATTGGAGAAATCTCATTGTTGGTTAATAAGAAATCTTAAAATTTTAGATTTCTTTCTGCTACTGACCTGATTACTGCACTGCGCCTGCACATGTGCCAGCTTAACCTGAGCCAGTTCCAATTCGAGATCCCGTACACGCTGCTTTAAACGCGCCTCCGTGTCGCTGGAGTTTTCATTCTCCTCGTCCTTTTGTTCGACTTCTGTAATTATTTCTCATATTTACTGGTGATTTAAAAGGTAAAGAATCAATAAAGGATGGAAAAGCGTGCACGGAAATATGCCCCCAATATAGGCGCTTTCAAAAAATGCCCCTCGTAGAGGAAGACAGTATATTCATAATATTTGAATTTAAAAATAAGTTTCTTAGTAGTTATTTACACTGTGTTAGGTTAAAAAAAAAACCTAATAATAAATACTGTGTCAGAAAGTCTAGCCACCGTCTTACCTTCTTTATTGTCCTTTTGCGCCATCTTTAAACTGCATCCCACGCAGTTTTTTATACAGTCCTGTAATTTAGAATAATATATGGAATATAAAATCCAAGTTTAGTTTTATCCAGGTACTCTAGGTTAAATTTCAAAAAATACTAAGATGTGCCAAAAGATTTAAAATTATAACTGCGAGTTTCTCTAAATATGTAACAATTATGGGCCAATACAAATATTTGTCACTAATAAAGTAGTCTTAGATATCAACGCGTAATACTAGGAAGACAAATACGAATGGACTGTATGTAAAAAAATATAGTATATAAATAATAATATAATATGATGTATATCTAACCTGCATGGAGTGCAACTGCTTGTCTAGTCGGGCGCATATCTCTCTGTAGTCGCGCGCGACTGCCGCGTAGTGAACGGATTCCTTGTTGGCTTCGTCTAGATTAGAACGTGTCTGGAATAGAAAGATATATGTATAAAATCGAGACAATTACAAGGGAAAATATCTTCTTCCTAGCGTCATCTGGGTCCGTTTAGATTGCAGGGCTTAATGTGGCTTTGGCCCGAGTTGAGATGAATGGAACCTTCACAATGTCTCTACTATCCCTAATACAAATCGGGACTCGTTTTACGTACCTTCCGAATCAGGGATGATATCGAATATTTGAATATCACATTCAGGTTCACTTTCTGAATCTCTCTTCTCATATTTTCCCACTATGTTTTTTACGTTACAAGGGGCAATCGAGCAGGCAGCTAAGTGCCTACCGACGCTCATGGACATCTGCACGACCAGGAGGAAAGCAGATGCGTTACCAGCCTTAATTGACTTGTTTAAGCCACCGGGAAGTCTCACAAACCGAACGAAACGCGACAACAATACCATCACTTGACGTAACAGCATTGCCGCCACGTCACGTCGATCTTTTGTGAGAAAGATGTGGCTGATGGTCGTCCTCTACCCCTCGGCCTATCGGCTATTGCTAGAGCCTTTTGGATAGGATGATCATCCTCACGTCTCAAGACATGATCATACCAGGACGGTCTTCATTCCTCCACTTTTTCTGTTATTGGAACCACCATAAACGATCCCGATAAACTATGGTTCCACCAGTGTAAAATAAAAATGTTCTCTCCGATCTTTTAATTAACATACCAATAATGAAAGCCTCGGGAGGGACCATAACTCTGTATCAATACAACATAAAAGGTCTACAGCTTTGGGGTGCATAAAATAATAATACGGCTGCAAATTTGCTGATAAATCGCCAGGAAACTATGAATTTTTATGTCGTTGATAAATGACGCTCTATCGATATGTTTGTTTTGACTGCGCAGATATTTCACAAATAACTTGTAAAGATGGGATGATGCTTGATTTAATACGGTTAGTACTTAAAATTTTGATTTTTTTTTTTTGAAAATGAAAATACTGTTTATTCTTCGACCAAATGAGAATAACAGTGGTAAACGAGGTTTGGCCCTTCTAGTTAGTCTAAGAAAAAACTCGTGTTAGAAGGACCTGAGGAAGGAGAATTCAGAGTACGTAACCAAAGAATAAAAATATGGTATATGTTAGATTATTCTATCTACTTATTTACTAGAAAAGGAACTGTTCATATGAGAATGTGTACTTGTTAGTGTGTGAGTTTGTGTGTGTATATGTGGTTAAACTACTTTACTTTTCTTTTAGAGTTCCATATCCCCAAAGGAAAAAAGGAACTTATAGGATTACTTGGTTGTCCGTCTGTCTGTCTATCTCACTGTCAAGATCCTTTTCTTAGGAACGCGTAGTCACAAAGTTTTTTTTTTTAAGTTGAAATTGATACTAAATACAATCGTACCTCATCCTAAGCCTACGATCCTTTGAAGCTGTGAAAAAATCAACCCTTTAAGTATACGCAATCAAAAGATATAGTCATTCATGTCTCTTCGCGGATTTAGACATACATTCGAAAAGGATAACTTCCCATTGATCCAGAATCCTAAAATTTGGCAAGACGTTATATCCTTAAGTGCCTACGAGTGTATGAAACGATGTGAAAACCTGAATTTTTAACTCCATCACAAAAAAAAAATCTTGAATGATGGTGTGGCGATTTTGTCAAATTAAAAAATCTTTTATAAAGTAAAAATCCTAAAATATTCAGAAAAAGTATTACGTGATGGTACGGAACCTTTGTAGCGCGAGTCTGACTCGTGTTTGCTCGGTTTATTTAATATAATCAGTCGCAAATTGGCAGAAGCTCATGCACAACTGGTCTGTCAGAGGGCTCGCAGATGCGTTGCCAGCATTTGAGAAATTATTACGGTCCTGTAGAATTTTCATTCAACCGTTTCGTTCGGTGTGTGAGACGTCTCGTTGGCCTCGTCATTAAAGGCCGGCAAAGCGTCTGCTAGCCTTCGGGTCGTGTAGATGTCCATGGACGTCGGTAGGCATTTGCGTGCCTGGGGCCTGCTCGTTTGCCCCTTGAAACATCCCAAAAATATTCGAAATCACCGAAAATAAACAATAAACAAGTTCTTTTACAAAAAATAAATTTATTTCTAGGGTAACAGCAGTAGTTGATGAGTTTTTTTGTGAAATATCTGCTCATTCGTTTCAATTCTGTAACGTTCTCATGTTTCTTCGATTTAATAATTTATTAATTGATATAATATTTTTAAAAGTTCTTTTATTATTATCTGGTTTGACTATATTTATAGGCAGTAGACACTTAGGTACCTGCTGCCTGCTCGTTTGCCCTTTGTAACATTTAAAAAAAAAACTTAGGTTTTTGCAAGTAATATTTGAAGAGTTTATTTTCGCTTCAATTTTACAAGAACAAGTAAAGGTTGAGACCTTCTAGGAAGTATGAAAATACTTGTGTCAGAAGGTCTCGCTCTTCCATAACAAATCATTATTAAGCAACGATTTTCTTTCTTTCATCTGTCAACCCTGTTCACACGCTTTGCCGTGCTGAATCCTTTCACTCCACGACATTACACGATACGAAACCAATTCTTGGAACTACTCCAAGGCACCAACGTTAGTACTAATCGAAAACCATCAAGGTTATTAGATCAGCCATCCCACGTCATGCTCTGATCAACAGTGACGCCTGGTTAACAGAAAGAATCGCAATGACAAAATTGGAATGCAATTAACGACCATTTTTAACTCGTTGCTATTTTTATTGAATCTCTGATATCGCTTATAAATTCCTGGAATTTATCTGAGTGGCTGTGACGTTAAACTATACTAATATATAAAGCTGAAGAGTTTGTTTGCTTGAATGCGCTAATCTCAGGGACTACTGGTCCGATTTGAAAAATTCTTTCAGTGTTAGATAGCCTTATCGAGGGAGGATATAGGCTATATATCATCACGCTAAAATTTAATATATATTTTTTACTAATTTTATGCGGACGACGTCGTGGGCACAGCTAGGTTCTAATAAATAAATAAATAATAATAAATAAATAAATAATAATAAATAAATATATACAGGACTATATGACACACGGACATCTGTTCCTAAGGTAGACAACCTAATGCGTGTGTTATAGGTAACAGCCGCCTGTTATAAACAAATATTTTTTTTAGAAATATATAAACACATACATATGGATAAATACACCCAGACTCGAGGTGGTAATGGAACCCACGACCCCCGGAGCAGAAGGCAGGGTCATCGCCCACTGCGCCAACGGCCACCCAAATGTTTTTCGCATTGACTCTTAAGTAATCTTTAAAGTAATTCTTCTGATATTTTGGATTAAGACCAATCTATTATCGACAATCGTATATGTTTCCTAACTGTGATAAATTTTCAAATTTAGAATACTTTTATCAAATTTTTATAGAATCATTGTAATAGTTGGCCCTAACCGTTACTTCAGGCCGGCAACGCTTCTACGAGCTTCCTGGTGGTGCAGATGTCCATGGGCGTCGGTAGTCACTTAGGTGAACCGGCTGCATGTTTGCCCTTTGTAATAAAATAAAGGATTTTTAAATCATTATGAGAAACCCTAAAAAAATATTTTCCGAGTTAAAAAGCACCTTATAGGATCTAAGTGGCTTTAAAAAAACTAACAAAAAAACTTTAAACAACTGTTTTTTTTTTTCAAATATCGCAGAAACTTGAAAAATGTATTTGTAAGACTTCAATTCTCGTGAATTTATACATCTATACATATATGTAAATAAAATTAAAGTGTCTGTTTGTAACGTCGAAACATTTTTTTGTACTAATCGCAGACGATGTGTATATACGATAACTTTAACAAAAACACAAATCAAAAGATTTTTGTCTGTCTGCCGGTCTGTTTCTTTATGCGGCTAATCTCCGGAACGGCTAATCTACAAGGAATAACATAGGCTACTTTATTTTTGGAAAAAGAATAGTGGTTCCGCACAAAAGACAAAAACCTTCACGAAATCACAAAAATATCACAGACGAAGTAGCGTTAATACAGCTAGTTATTTTATAAATGGCATACCAATGCTGATCTAAAAAATCACATTTGAACGAGGAAATGTAGCCAATTCAGTAATATTAAAGGTCCCATTCCGCGTGGGCGCAAAATAAAATTAGGTTCAGTGTATATAATATTTTCTCTGAACGTCACGATTTATCGATAACAATTTCTTACGTAAAATCGATATATTACTTAGGCAATCGAAAACAGACCTATTCATTTCCTATTATAAACGTCTTTTTTAAACTAAAATAAAGTTTTATTGATAAAAAGACCTTCAAAAGTAACTTTAAATCCCTTTTTCGCAGTAAAAATCTTAACATGTTCTTTTTATAATGATTGTGCTAGAATTAAACAAATTGTCACATTCGTAATTGAACACCAATAAAGAGATCTTCATTGCGAAAAAAGTGGCCAAGAGCGCGTCAAGGCAATGTTAAATAACTTCGAAAGTTGAGTCCCGATTTCGCTTAAAATAATTTTCATTGCGTTTTTGGCATATCCTATCAACATAGTAAATTTCAAGTCCCTACATTTGATAGTTTAGAAAGTCTAGAGAGAGGACCACTTTGCGGGTGGACAAACGTACGGGCGGACGGATAGACGGACGAACAGAGCGAAACTATAAGGGTTCCTTGTAGGACTACGGAACCCTAGGCTCTAAACTAACAGGAACAAGATTGCAACAATTTCCAAGATATATCTGGTTCTATTCAGTAAAATGGTCCCAAAAGGATCAGGAATAAAGGATGCCATTTGTACGTAGTAGGTAAAGATGTTTTAGTCTAAAAATGCATGCCCCACCACTTATTAATTACAACGCTTGCTTGTGTGTGCAACATTTTTATTGTAAACTCAATCACGCACTGACACGCCAATGATTAGAAGAGCTTGCGTGTTTGCTTGTACACGCTACTTTGCATGTAGATGTGAATACTTTAAAGGGGTGTGCATTTTTAGACTGTACGCACTCTACGTGGGAATATCCGGCCTGCATTCGAGCATGGCGAATAGCCCGTGGGGAGCTATTGGAACAAAGATTCAACAGGTGTATTTCGCAGCTGCTTCCGAAGCCAGGGACTTGGGACTTGGGAAATCTTATAAAGCCATCCGGTTGATACGGAGGTTGCGGTGAAGTGTCAGTTTACGGGATATACCTGCTCTTACCGATAATAGGCTACCGGTTTTTAAAACATTCTAGAAATATATAAGTAAGCGCTTCATATATTAAGGAACATAAATGTCTATTTCTGCAGTTACATATATTGAGTATATTAAGTCTCATGCGTAATAGAAAGCTAGGGTGGTTTTTATGGTATTATGGTGGTTGTTATGGCGGCGATCGTATGGAAATAGGAGACGCCTATAAAGACGGCACCAGACATAGCTTCATTTGAATGATCATTTCATTGATCATGTCTTTGGGTAGCTGCGCAAAGTTTTGTAGAACTTTCTTGTCTTCAAGAACAAAAGTGTATAAACAATGTGAGCTATATCCGCGATACTCTAGGAACTTCTTACCTGGCACAATTCCTTTGTGGAATCAGCTGCCAGCTTCGGTATTTCCGAACGGATACGACTTAGGAACTTCCAAGAAAAAAGCATACTCATTTCTCAAAAGCCGGCAACGCATTTGCGATCCCTCTGGTGTTGCAGTATATAGTAGCCATGGGCGTCGATAGTCACTTAGGTGAATGCCGGCTACTCGTTTGCCCCTTGTTATATGAAAAAATGTCTGACGCCGGTTTAAAAGCAGTACGTGACATGTATCCGGGCTTCTTCACTTAGGTCGTCTATTATTTATTGCAAGACTATTTATATGTTTCTTGTAAAAATGTTATACAAATTCTTTGACATATAACTATGCGGCTTTTTATTATCATTTAAACTCTCAACGTTTAAACTAGGATGCATGAAAAACTAAACTACTTTGCTTTAATCCGCGAATTAATTTAAACTAGGAGTTTAAAAATGTCTTCATAAATTTTATCTACATATCTTTTTTTTATGTTACAAGGGGCAAACGAGCAGGCAGCAGGCACCTAAGTGCCTACCGACGCTCATGGACATCTGCACGATTAGGAAACGTAAAAAAGAGAGACGCCAAAAATGTGTGTTACGATACTTTACGTAAGAGCCATTGGTATACAGGATGGTAAAGATCACGAGTCGGTCGAAAATCGCCGTATATCTTTAAATTTGCGTGCTTTGGATTTATTTAAAGCTATATTCAAAATTTTTACTATTAGTAACATCGGCATTGGTATATTTGACAATTAATATAGATACCGTGGTCATGACTTCGCTGGCACCAACTTACACTAAAATGTTTTTATATACCATGTTTGTGTAAATCGTTTGGCATAGGTGTGCGTGCATGTGGTTTTGTTTTAAAAAATAATATATTTATAATAATATATTTTAAATAATATATTTATAAAATGTTTTATACAAATATTAGCATTTGCACACCCTCCTCTATTGAAACGATAATTGTGCCTTTCATACTCGTTCGTTCACGTCATTTCCGTTGTCTTCACAAAAAATTTGTACATTTTTTTCTCCCCTGCCGTACGGTATCTTTACTTTTTTATGCGTGGAGTTCAAGGAAAATATTGACATTTTTATTTTTTGTGACGGAAGACGATAGATAGGTGTTCATAATTTTTCATTAATTAAAATTATTTAAGAGGGTACACATTTGAATTTCGAATGGACCCATTTGAATATGTTGTTCACAATATTTTTTATGACATATTAGTATTTATTTCAAGAGTTCAGCAACTTATATGTGTGTCAATAACTAATTTTTTTAGATTATATGTTTGCTGTCAAAGTTCCCTTCCCTCAAGATTTGTGACAAAATTAATCGACAGCCTGACAATGTTAAAGTAATAGAAGTGACGATACTTCTATAACAAGTTAAAGGAATAATTAATAAATAAATATTTTTATTGAGTGGATGAATACTTGTAAGTATTTCGATATCCCGCATTTTTATAATTGTTAACATTTTACTTTAAATTATCACTTAAAGGTCCCATCGAGTTTAGGCTAATTTGATTTGTCTAGACGATTTTTTTAGTCTTAAATGCTTGAACCAGGTTTTGATGATGAATTTGGAAGGTAACCAAACGTGACATCTAAAAGTGAGAAATTGACTGAAAAAGCTGTTCAGGAATAACTAAAAACTAACAAATAAATTTTAAGTAAAAGACATTTAAAAAAAAAGCTATTATTTAAATGTACGAAAATTAATAAAATAAACTTTTCCTTTAAAACTTTTCCTATAAGTTTATAACGTTATTATTCAAATAATATGACATAAAAGCTTGTCGTAAGATTAAATTTTCGGAATGTTAGACTTTCTTTAAGGAAATTTTCTCTTCATTTTGAATTTTAAATATTTTGAATAGCATTTGAGATATAAGCAAAAAATCGAACCCCCTTTTTTAATTATTTTTAAAATAATAAAAAAATTAAGATCAGTCATTTTTTAGCCTTTACATTACAGCAGTTTTTATGAAGATTCATTGGTAGTTCCCGGGATTCTTTGGTTTTAGCCATATTTAAGTCTAACGGCACTCCACTAAAACTCTAAGTTACAAAACAGAATGGACTATAGCAGGTGGGGTCGCTTCTCGAAGTGATGGTAAAACTGCGTGCTTCCGGTTTGGCCTCGATCCTTAGATGTGCCCGCAACCCGAACACTTTAGCCCGTGCTTCGTAGTCTAGGATGTCATCAATTACAATTAGAAAGAAAATGGGTAGTTACTGCTTTTTTAAAGGAGATTGTGAACGTTTGATACAATCAGGTAACGCATTCCATAACTTGATTGCCTGCACAGTAAAAGAATATTTATAAAATTTTGAATTGTGCACAGGCAATCTAAGTTTTAAACTGTAGGAGGAACGCAAGAGTTTATCGCACGACCCAAAATATTCAAACCTCTTCTTCAAGTAAACAGGAGAACTCGGGTTAAATAATACAGAGTACAGGAGACAAACTACATGAAGATTCCGGCGAAAGCGT
>JANCMC010044407.1:0-25861 GCA_024363005.1 Charaxes varanes | reverse complement strand
TGGCAACAGAACTGGCATTTATTAATGCGATAGAAATAGTTTGCCGTGAGGTAAAGTTTGTATTATGCGTTAAATTTCTAGGTTTAATGGTATGATTTTGTTTAACCCATGATCGCAACCAAGTTTAACTCTTTAATTTACTTATAAACTGTTTTTATTGTATCATAGTAAACATTCCATTGAAATAACACATTACCTACAGTATTTTAAAATAGATTAGAAAAGATACGAGGCTTGTAATCGTAATAATACTAGCTGAATATTGAAGATTTTGAAAAAGTGGCGAAGAGCGTCTAAACGTACACATACATATATAGAAGAGTTCTGTATCTACACGCTAATGGTATTTATAAAATAAATTCAAAACTTGTAAACAAATTTCGCTAACTAATTTAGAGCCTCAATAGCACAACGGTATAAGGTATGGACTGAAATCCGCAAGGTACCCAGTTCAAACCCCACCGCCGTTGGTGTATTGTCGAACCCACTCCTAATACAAGCTTTTAATTTCAGCTTAGTAGGAGGGGAAAAAGGGTATATTGGACATACCTGAAAAGTATTCCTAATATTCTTTAAAAAAAAAAATTCGTAATGTGTTTTTTAACGTGGAAAATTTCAACTCTCTAAAGTTTAATAGTTTGGAAATCCTAGTGGGGGACTACCTTGCTGGCGGATAGATGGACGGACGGACCTAACTAGTGAAACTATAAGGGTCCTAAGTATGGCTATGGAACCCTCAAAATGGCGAAATTTAAGAGTCGTACAAGATTTCTTGAGTAAGGATTCTTTTTTGCTTCTTATATCTTAAAATTTGGAAATAATAAACTATACCCTAACTAATAAATCTAGCCTCCTTTGTTAAAGCATGAAATAAGAGTCAAATCATAAGGGAAGAAAGAGGGAGATATCGATAGGAGAAATAATTATTACCTTTCTTATTAGTGTCCGCGTCAGACGCATAGTCGTGCGTGCGAGGTGGTGGGGCCGGTGGAGTCGCGGGTGCTGCAAAGCTATGTCGGAGTGGCGTCATCCGCAGCAACCGTGGCCTGTCTCCGCCACCACGGGAACCCCATGCTGGCGCACCCATTGCGGTTACTGTAAAAATATAAAAGAAATAAAATTAGTCCTTGAAGTGAACACTTCTTTGTGCACGTTGTCTGTTGCGGGCATTTTCTGATATGGAAGGAACCAATGAATTTGCGACACTGTTACCGTTACCGACTTCGCTTTTGTTCAAGTTTCGTTTTCACTCCTGTCGAAACTCCCGGAGTCTCACCGTTTTTATTTTTACAAAATTAAGTTGTTGAAATGACCACTTCTTAAGGCGCGTTGCATGTTGCGTGCATTAACTAAGATGGAAGGAAACTATTGAATTTGCGACACTGTAACCGTTACCGACACCGCTTTTGTTCAAGTTTCGTTTTCACTTCTGCCAGCAATCCCGGCGACTTTATTTATGCGACTACTATATTTTATTGTTGTCATGAAAAAAACATTGTGGCTCTTTAAAAACTTGGAAATTTTGTAAATTCAATAATCAAAAGGTTGGCAACCCCTGCTCTAGAGGCGTCGAGGTACGAACCGGGTGCTTTGCGGATTCTAGTTTTTCCCTTCTACTGTTGAACTATTGAGGTTTACTTAAACGAAGATTTCCGTGCAGTTGAGTGTATGTTACATAATAAATAAAAGAATAACGAGTTTGTGACTCCGTAATAACACTGAAATTGCATGCAATTTGGATTCGGAACTGAAATTGGCTCGTTACCAACTGTATGTATGACGCTATCAAAATTTTATTACATCATTTTATGGGAGCTGTTGATAGTTTTTAGAAATATTATCATTGGTGTAGTTGGCCAAGTAATTGGTTTACCACACTAAGGTCGAATGTCGTTTGCACGTCAATTAGTTAAAAGGCTCATTTTTGCTTGTTATACATTACGTTAATTCCTAACACGGTTTTGTTTATTTAAGAAACTTATTACTTTGACTGGCCCGTTGGCGCAGTGGACAGAGACCCTGCCTTCCGCTCCGGGGTCGTGGGTTCGATTCTCGCCTCGAGTCTGGGTGTATTATCAATATGTATGTAATTTCTAAAAAAAAATATTTATGTGTAACAGGCGTCTGTTACCTATAACACAGGCATTAAGTTGTCTACCGTGTGTCATATAGTCCTATTTATTTATTTATTTTTTATTTTTACTATTAATTTTACAATAATAACTAAGCCATACCAAATCGTTACTTTACGGATATCCATGAAAAATATTTTTTTATCGTGGCTCAACGCACATTGTTCTGACAAAATCTTCTATACATATAAAACATCAATCATTGTTCGTAGGTTTCAGTAAAACTCGTCATAGCTAGACGAAACAATTTTATAGTTTGAATGAATATTTTAATCAACCTTTTTAAATTATTGACATCGTGTTTCTTATTCTTATTTATTTTTTTATTTTAAATTGATATCTTATTAATATATAAATAGTATGATTACATTGTAACCCGAAACTATTGACATGTTATGCCATTAACCATTTTTATTAGATTTATTACATAATAATTTGACATTTTAATAATATAAAATTAGCATCATTATAATTGCACGAATGTTATTGTAATTTGGTTTATTATTAATTCTTTTAATTTTGCATGCCCTAAAAGTGGCAGATTGTAGATAAGTCCTCAAAACAATGTACCTAACACCCTACGTAACTACAATTACGCAAATAAATATTTATGATATATAAACATCCTGACCGATTTGGATTCTTTTTTTTTTAACTTAAAAATTCCAGATTTGGTGGCTACTTTAGAATACTTCAAATAGATTAAGTTCATACTAAACCTTTTGACTGCTGTGCTATGTAAAATCATTATTTCGAACATTCAACCTAAAACATGAAGGAGATAGTTAAACGACAGTCGAACTCAAAATTCGGTCAAAACAACGTCTGTCGGGTCCGCTGCTATATAATAAAGCTGAAATATTACACCTTTCAGGTAAATAATAAAGGTAAAAAATATTCATTAGGCCAGAAAGTTACAAGTCAATAACTAAACATTATCGATAGAATAAATAATTAATTCCTAACAATTTTCGTGTAATTACCACAATAGTTCGTTTCGTAAATGGTGAAAATTATTTACATTAATTAGACGCACAAACAAAACCCACATTACAGATGAGCAATCCAATCAGACTCTATTAGTGTCTGATACCGTCCGTAGCGAGGGCAGTTATTGATTCGCGTTCATATTGGTCAAATAAACGCGACAGTACTGTTAATGTAGAAAACATTTACGTTAATAACTCGCTCGCATGAAACCAATGTACAAGTAACAAATGTAAAATCACACTATTAGTGTCCAATATTGTCCATAACCACAATCATATTGAATTGTGACAATAACGATAATTGCGACAATTCAGTATGGATCAAAAGTCGGATACAGAAGGCGGTATTGCTTGAGACGGCACCGTATAGTGAGGAGGTTCCTCTCTCTGGACCCCTAACCACCGTTGGCGTGACATCTTGCCCCGCTGCCGGCGGACATCTATTTTTTATATATTTTTAAATGTTTTTATTTTTATACTAATATTTAAAATGTATTTAGAATAAATGTATTAAATAAATGATAGACAAAAAACTTGCGACATAATTACATGTATACAATTGTGTAACTGCGAAATATGTTTTAAGTTCTCCTTAGAAGAGCGACAAAAATGGCGTATAATACAAACTGTATACGCCATTTTCTCTATTAGTGTCTGATAACGTCTTTTACAAGGGCAATTATTAATTTGCGTCCATATTGGTCAAATAAACGCGACAGTACTGTTAATGTAGAAAATATTTACGAAATAACTCGTATGAAACCGGTATACGAATTGTTACTCGTTTTAGTTGGAAGGTTTTACGTAGTCCATTACAGAGTCAGATGGAATATAGCCTTAGGGTGACCATCGCATCGTCTACACAAGTATAAACTAATTTAATTATTGAACAAAATAAAACTTTTTTTAATTTACAAAGGGGCAAACATACAGGCGCTTTACCCAAGTGCTTACTGCCCAGAGACATCGGCACCATCAGGAAGCCCGCAATTACGTTGTCGGCCTTTGAAGCGGGATTTAGGCTACCGGGATCTCTCACAAACCGACCGAAACGCGACAAAAATACCGTCATTTGATATGACAGCATTGCTGCCACTTTACATCACTTTTATGTGACAAAGAGATACTGGTACCCGACCCAATTCGGCAGCAAACAAAAAGGACCGTAAGCGTGACGGTACCTTTAATTAAAAGTTTTAGGACGGATGTTATTTAATAATTGTAAAAATAGTGGTGCCTCACACAAGAAAGCGCATTTTTTTTATAGTAGGTGAAAGATAGTGTAAAAGACATAATAATACATTAGCAAACGTTATTGTTTTATTTTCTAAAATTTGGATAGTATATTTGGGTATCTTTTAGTAATAGTTAAGACAGTTCGTGGACATATTGCCACTCATATGAAAAGTGTACTAGACATACACAGTGAACTGAGTCACAAATGAACCATCAAGTGTTTCGTAAACACTCTTGAGTCGTATATGAGTTACGGGACAGTGAGGTTGTTAAGAAAACGTGGCTACCCTATGCAAATCACTGAGCAGCGAAACGATCGCACAGAATAATCCCGTAAAACGTCAATGACTAATGATCGGAATTAATGATAAGATCGATTTCCTATATCCAATGAATGGTCATTGGCTATTGGAAAGGCCATATCATTCACGGGGTTTATTTATTAAATTTACATCGTCATAGGCGTAGTGTATATATAGACGCTATCAATAATAAAGTATACAACAACTAAGCATAATAATAAAGAACAAATCATATTTAATAACTCGTCATTACTTTAATTATTGCTTTAAGTTACGTCTAATAGCCGCTACACACGTTTCGATAAATCGTTGCGAAAAAACTATTTAATCGACATTGACTTTACGTACACACGTATCGATAAACCGGTGCAGTTTAAACTGTACAGTTCTATCGTATCGATTTATCGAAACCTGTCTAGCGGATGTATGAGACAGGTTTTTGAAGTCAGTAGAAAGTACGGCGTCAGATGATCTTTCGTTCTAAAAAAATTATAATATTGCCTCTAGTAAACAAGAATCTTTAAAGAAAGACTAAAGGTTACTAATATAAATTGAAGAATTAAAAAGAAACAAGAGAAAATGCTATATTTTAGACTCATTCTTAGTAAAGAAGGTGCAAAATAAATAACAACAGTTATTTAAATTGAATTACAGAAGTTTAGTAAATTCTATTAATGAACAAGCAATTCCATTAATTGCTATTGCAACATCTAATCGAATACTTGCACCAGCGGTATTTCATAATTAACTAAGAGTACCGTGATTTATACTACTGAATTTCCAAAATTAAATGTTCATTGTAGCATGGCATTTACAGCAACTAAATGTGAACGTGAACTCGAATGCGTTTCGTATTAATTACCATGTAAATATCTATTTAGCCCTGCTCTTATTCAATAATAGATACTGTTTATTAAGTACATTAACGAAGGTGAATTTGTTTTATTTGATTAATATAGTTAAAACTCATCCCTGATAAGTAAACGTATCGTATTTTATAAACGAAATAATAAGGCTTTCATTTGACTGAGAATAATGTGTTAGAATCTTGCATACATGCCACTGTGATCTGTGTATTTACACATTTGAAGTTTATCATTAGAAAGAATTTTTATATTAATACGTAAAGGCGATAATCTCAGGAACTAAGGGTCAGATTTGAAAAGTTCTTTCAGCGTTGGATAGCCCATTTATCGAGGAAGGCTTGGTCCATTCGTTTCGAAGATACGAAGCCGAAGAGAGGCACACTTACACATCAACACTTTCAAATTATAACATAGTGGCGGCAATGTTTTCAGGTCAAGTGATGGTATTGTTGTCACGTTTCGTTCGATTTGTAAGACTTCCCGGTGGGCTAAACTCGTCATAAGACCCCGTAACGCATCTGCTAGCCTCCTGGTTGTGCAAATGTCCATACGCATCTGTAGGCACTTAGCTGTCTGCTGCCTGCTCGTTTGCCTCTTGTAACATAAAACAAAAATTAATTCCTGCCTACTACTGCCGTCTAAGTCATATAATGAATATCGCTCTAAATAGGTGTTATGAAAGGCAGGAAAATCCTTTCAAATCGCGAGAACAATTTAATAAATTGACTCCAGTTACAGGGTTACGATAATAAGACTTTTTCAAATCATTCGCAATCAACGACCGAATGTACGAACAAAATCAATACGTTGAAACAGCTCAGCACGTTTGTAATTTTAAGAATCAGCGGAATCTTTGTTCCTGCAGTATTGGAATTCAATCTGGGCTGCGGTTTTAAGTGTATGGAAATTGGCTTCCAGTTTAAGTATATTTCTTTTTTATTTTTACAAAAGTTTTTATCCGTAGCTTTACCCCGATGCTGAGAAGCGATTTAGTAGATGTTTCCATAATCCGTATTTTCTGAGTATTCCAGTATTAATTTATGTTGCACTATTATTACTATTTTTTTTTTTCTTTTAATATATATATACATATATACTTCTGTTTGCAGCTTAACGTTTGGCGAATAAATACTTTCTTATTCTTATTCTAGTATACCCGGCAGACGTTGTCCTGCCCGAACGTTGGGCTACTTAATACATTCTATTATCCTATAATATTATGCCAGTTTCCGTTCCCTTTCCTAACATTTTTTCCTGGCAATTTGTGTTAACTATTTTCCCCCTGCCAGCTGCGTGCTATGTCACATTAACAAAGGTTTAAAGTGTCAAAAGCGTAAAAGTCACATTAGAAATAAATTTATATCCTGGGTTAAAGTAAAGTTTAAATTCTCAAAAGCGCTAGAAGTTACATAACTACAAATAATTTAATGTGGTCGTTAAGTACTCTTAAATTACCTAATTTTCCACGCAATTTTTCAATTTTTTTCTTTAATAAGAACGTTCTTCAAACAATAACAAACACAACAAAAGAAGAATTAGCACAATCGGTCCAGCCGTTCACACGTGATGCCGTGACCAAGGCAAATTAGAATTTTATTTTTTTATAATACAATTCAATTCAATTCAATGCTTTATTGGACAAAATACATATTCTTCATTATATATAGTATTGCCCTGGCTCCCGCACTAGCGAAGCTGTGTTGCGGTAGCCAGTATCTTCTCCTCGGTTTACAATGATACACATGCCCAAGAATATAATATGTTTCAAAAGATAAAACTAAAAATTCATCTAATACAATAATTTGTATATACATAGATTACATACCTTTATATAAGTCGAGCTCGAGTTGCATGTCTTTTGATGGATTAAGTATCTATTCTTCTTATAGTGTCGATGGCGATAAGACGGTTTCGTCCCATAAATCAGCCATGTAAACACCATATCTGTGGCTCGTATCAGGCCCTTCCTCATAACAGTGGCAGTGATTTTGATAGTAAATAAAGTGATTGTGTAAGCGTTGTCCCTTTGAGTTTTTTTTTTATGTTATAAGGGGCAAACGAGCAAGCAGCAGGCAGCTTAGTGCCTACTGACCAGAAGGCAAGAAGGTGCGTTGCCGGCCTTTAATGACGAGTATAGGCCACCGGAAAGTGTCACAAACTGAACGAAACGCGACAAAAATATTATTACTTGAAGTACAGCATTGCCGCCACTTCACGCCGATCTTATGTAAGAAAGAGGTACTGCTATCCGGACCTACCGGACTAATTCGGCTACAAGCATAGCGGTACCTCTAACTGCTATGGTTCCTACCTCTGCAACGCGATGGACCCGGCACCCGCACGGTGAATCCATGGAATGCTAAGAAATTCGTCTCTAATATCAATATTACTATCTGTCCAAATGCGATTTTAAATCAGAAACAAATTTCTTCAATATTTTTACATCAAACGGCAATGTAAATAAAACTTAAAAGTACATAACAGGGGTAGCGCAACGCGGATCGTTAACTTGTTTCACGCGTCAACATTTTGTTGACAGCTGCATCCCAATATATTCACGATACACTGCGCGCTCAAGAACGGGATGGCAATATCTGTAACCTCTAATATCGGAGATGAATGATTTTTGTGATTTTATTTAGGCCATTACATGTAGCCTTATCACAAAAGTTGCGGTACGATGTCTTTTAACCCCTATATACACTTGTTATAGCTATTTCTTAATGCTATTTCTAATGTTCCAATTCTAAAAATACTTACTTATCACAATAATTTAAAAACTATCCGGTTATACTGTGAGACCATCAACATTATTAAGTCATCATACGAAGCGGATTTAAAGTGCAATAAAATATTACTTTAATTTATTTTATTGTTGTAAAATAAGGTGCCATTGTCGTAATTCCGAATATCTAATTACAGTTGCTAATAAGAAGATTATTGAGATATTATAAATGTACGCGACCCGCTGTGTTTACAATTATATCTTCAAAATATGTACATTTGCCAAGACACCTGGTTAAATCGTAAAAAATAATGTTAATACAATACATTTCGGGGACAGAAGTTAATATAAATGCTAAAGGAACCAGCTACATTTTTTAAAATTCAAAATAATTGCAAAAAAAAGTATGACTTTGTTATTTTTTTACAAACCAGCACGAGGTCTTCACAAACACAGCATCAGAAATTTGAGTTCTGCTCTATGACATGTGATAAGACTGATCTCAATCCAATAGTGTCTTTATGTTAAAAATCACGCTCGTACTTTCAAAGATTTAATTGTAAAATATCTAAACCTTTTCAGCTTAAAAATACTTTAAACATTCGAAGAACGTTATTCACAAATAATTATTAAAGTCATATTAGATTAAATATTTTCAGTCATTATTAAAAAAAAAGGTTAACAAAATGACTTTATTACAGTCACATATAGAGTTCATGGTGTATTCACTAACTTATATATAATAACTCATGCCTAGCAAAAAAAAAAATTGATAATCTTATTCCATATTCAAAAGTCGTTAAAAACGTCTAAATAATTCCACCTACGGATGAATACGTTGAAGCCATTTTTCTGCGGCAGTATACTAAGGTGCCGCGGTCGTAACTCCGCGTCTGATTGCGGCGTTTAATGAGAAGCTTATTAAACAATTATTAATGGCCGGCGACCCGCTGGGCGGACCAATTGCATCTCTGAAATATACACTTGTCCTCTCAAGACTCATTACAACTTCAAAAAATGTGTTCCAGGACTGTTGACGCACCAACGCTTTTTATTCATTCACAATAAAGTATTTTTCGGTCTAATTATATAAATATGTACTAAAAATATATTTCTACGTTTTGCAGACCAATTGAATCTTTTAAATAAACACCTGTCCTCTCAACACCCATTACAACTCTCCATGTTCCAGAACGGTAGATGAAGCAAAGCTTTTATATCCATTCATAATGAACACATTTGTTTATATAAATTATAAACAAAATGTACAAGATTAAACTAACGTACTTGAAAGCTGAATATGCCAATTAAAGAATACGCATTGGACCTATAGAATCGTTACGATTTCAAACAAAATTTTCAATCAAAAAAAACGCAGCAATGCAGGTTTTTTGATAGATAAATGTACATTTTCTTCTTTATGCCGGAGCCGGATATCTGCTAGTTGCATTTGAATGATCATTTCAATGATCATGTAGTGTGGCCGGGGACTTTGTGTACCTGTACAAAGTTTTGTAGTACTTTGGGTGGTGAGCATCGGGATATCGATGAACATAAATTCTAAGTGCCCGATGTGTATTTCCATGTGCTTCCCCGTAGCACATCAGCATATTCCCATATTCACGAGCATTAAAGGTTTGGTTGGTAGCGTTAGGCATTTTGAACGTTATAGTTCACTTTCCACACACTCGCACAAACACACACACACACACACACAAATTACATTTCTACGCACATATTTCATATTATAGTTATAATTTTAGCCACAGTTTACTTGAGTTGTAAGGTTTAAGAGAGTAGTTCTAAATTTAAAATATTTCTCGTTGAAAGGTGGTCCTCAAAATATAGAGAATGCTAATTTGGAGGGTTTGTTTTATTGTAATATGTACTTCGTTCAATTTAACGTTATTTTATTAGAAGCTAAACGTATGAAAAACAAATCATGTACAATTAGAAAGAATCAAGCGTCACATATGACCCTGATATTTTGATAAACGGCGTTATCAACTGCGTTTAGTTTGTGAACGCTCTTCATAGTTGCGTAACAACTGAGAGATTTAATTCGGTACCGTATGGGAAGAGTCTGTGTCGAAATTAAAATAGGTAGAAGGGAGTTCGTGCTAGAATTAAATGAGGCAACCGTCCAACCTCTAAATATATGGTGCCGCTAATGTGACCATTCATTTTAATAACCACCAATAAAAATAATATTTTATTTATTTCTTACATATTATTACATCTTTATACAAATTATTGCATAATTTGTTAAATACAACTTTATATCTTCGTTTGTTACTTATAAAATTAAAAAAGTACAAAACAATTACCAACTACAAATAAAAAAGTACAATAAAATTGTATTACAGTAGGCAGATCTTCTTCATACTAAATTACTCAGTTAATTAATTTAAATCATATTATAAAAGCTAATAACATGAACTTATTCAATCGCAAGTAATAAATTTAATTCATACTTAATTAAAAGTATAGTAGTAAATTAAAACATAATGAGCTTACTACATTGTAATTTATAGTTTAGATGTGTAACGCCGTGTGTATTCATCTCTCTCTCTCTCTCTCTCTCTCTCTCTCTGTGCGTGCGCGTGTGCATGTTCACGTCTGTGTGTGTGCGAGTGTGTGTATGCGCGCGTGTGCGTGCGTGCGCGTGTGTTTGTGTGGGTGGGTGTGATACATGTGTATACTCTTAAAATTAATTATATTTAATTAATGTTACCATACTACGTATTTTAATGTTTTCTTTATTTGCTTTTGAACTTAGTGCCGAATGCGAGTCGTTAGTTTGAGGTAGAATCGTCCCAGTCAAAGAGGGCCGTGTGGTCAATCAAGGTGTGCCTTCAAAGTTGTTTACTACAAGCCATTACAGATCAAACATTCAATTTGCCTTCTTGGATTTATTTGGAGTTAACAAATTAAACCAATAAAATTTAACTTTTAAATTTCCAACCGGAAATGGGACTTAAATGGTCAAAAGAAATATTAATGTGGTATATGTGACATGGAATTGCTACTATATGTTTGATTCATAATAAATCAGTACTGAGAGGTGTTAGTAACAGGAAATCGTGATGGGTTTAAAGTATAAATTATTTATAATTTGTCTTAATTTACATTGAAGTATTCGTTTAAGCATACTTAATATAAATGATAATATATATACATACGTAAATATAATGATTCATTTAGAATTACATCGGCAGACGCTGTTCTGCCCCAACGTTGGGCTTCTTACTATTTTCTTCATTTTATTGTCATATAATATGTGCCGGTCCCGTTTCCCTTCCTTTTTGCCATTCCCGTTCCATAATGATTCAATATTTTGACGTTAATGGCTTAAACATGAAAGATAGATATATGTTGTCGTGTTTTTTTTTTGTAAAAGTATTAAAGACAAACATTTCCTTCATACACTATATACGCGTTACTCTAACGGTTTTTGCAGCGCACGCCACAATAGCTTGCTAGGTCATCTAATATATAGATATATATATTTGCTGACTCGCAGACCTCACTTTTCCAATACCGATGCGATCTATTCTTCAAGAATAGAGTACTCCATTCTCTAAAGCCCAGCAAAGCATCTACGAGCCTTATAATGGCTTCCCTGTCACGCTTTCGAAACCCCCCCTTGGTGTGACGTCACATACTTTAAAAATATGGTTTAGGTGCTATTCGATTCGTAATCGCAACAGTTTATTTATCTGCCCGACGGGAATTTTTTCTTATCTTAAAGCCTTTGAACTTGTTGTCCGGAGTAATATTCCCAAAATAGTTATATTTTCCCGCTCTGGGTCGTTCTTGGTACAAGTATATTCAGCGTGGCAATGAAGCGAGTTTGATGGGCACTTTTGCACCGGGAACGACCACGGTTGGGATGTTTAGTAAGCAGTTTATTCTGTGTATTGTATTATATTATGTTAAGTTAAACTATATGTTTTAAATGTTTGAAATATTTTTAGAATAAAATACATTTATTATTTAAATAGTTATAGATTCTTACAAACTCACTTCTTCTAGCATAGGCCAGTGCGATGAGCTGATTGACGCAGTTGACCATCTCCACAATAAGGTTGGGACACCGTGACACGATATACCGACGGTCAACCTCTAAGGTGTCCTCGGGGAGCTTCATCCTCATAAAGTGTGCGTGTAACAGAGCGCGCGCCTTTATACTGTACGGCCGACAGAGTGGTTGCTCTTTGTTTTTTTCGCCTAAATTCGGTAAATCTCGTAAAAGCTGCAAAAGTACAGAACAAAACATTATAGCCCGTACAATCGTTACGAAAAAACTGTACAGTTTAAGCCCTCATTCGCAAGAGAGCTCTTTTTGACGTGCGTTAAAAATATGTTCAAATAGAACAAATGGATTCTCAAGTTAATGTTCACATGGTAGCGCTTTTATATAGCGACGCTTTATTACCGAGCAATGTCCCATTTGCAACTCTACAAATACATATATAGGGCTATATTTTTGTATCGACGACGTTAAAAAAGCGCCAACGCCGAGATTCAACGCAACGTTTTTCTAACTCGAAACGATTAACGAAGAAAACGAAACTAACTACCTAACGAACTAAACTAAACTAAACTAACTAACGTAACTAGCGAATGAGGGCTTGTCGATACGTGTGAATGAAAAATCATTGTCGATTAAACTGCACAGTCAGTTTTTTCGCAACGAATTATCGGATCGTGTATAGCGGATTAAGTAGGGCACTAATTGAATTCGTGCGATCGCATCGACTTCAATTAGGACACTATTTCACGTTCACATTATTTCACGTTCGAACTAAGTTCGCTCGCATCGCGCATCCGCGTTTCAATAGGACGACGCTTAGCATAATAAAAATATTAACTCTTTGTATGAAACTGTATTACGGTTAGGTATTTCAGAAATATAATTGAATCTAATTGCAATTGTTTCTGATAAGTATGAAGTTTTCACGCATTATTAAGCGTGACTGATAAGCAAATAAGTTAAACGTTACTATTACTTGTAAGAAAATATACAAACTCAAAGTAGCTCAAGAAATATATATTGAACATATTTCTTGAGCTAATTCAGAACGAATGAATCAAATAAATAACCTCAGGCATTACAAGTTTTTTCAATATACAAATGAAAATAAATAACGAAATGGCAGCTAGATTAAAAGCACTCATTTTTAGGGTTCCATAGTCCTACAAGAAACCTTTATAGTTTCGCTCTGTCTGTCTGTCCGTCCGACCATGTATAACTTCTACAATTATGAACATAAATGCATGAAATTTGTTACGTAATGAATATAGATTTTATTTTTGACATCATAAAATTATAATAAAATAACATTTTAGGGGTGGCTCCCATATATGTTAAGTGGGAATGATTTTTTTTTTCATTCAACTCCATCTTTTAAAATAGGGGCGTGTTTTGATGGCATTTTGTTGACGATTGCTTCCCAATTTTCACGATACATTGGGTGCTCAAGGATGGGACGAGGATGGCAATATCTGTAACCTCTCATTTCCGAGATGAATTATTTTTGTGATTTTATTTAGGACATTAAATGTAACCTTATCACAAAGTTTGCGGTACGATGTCTTTTACCTGTATATGTATGTATATAATATAAGGGAACAGACACGTTTAAATCGCTAAAACTTAAAGGTCGACACGCACTATATTTATACAACCTTTCTAAAACATATTAAGATCAAAGACATACGATCCCTCATATAAATTGAACATTTAATATTAAGGAGGCATTCCTTTCACGTGCTAGATAAGGGGGCTCTATAAAAGTGGGATCAGGTGGCAAACGCTTAACGCCGGTCATTGATCTTCATTCATTTGTAGCCGAGCAGTCCTAACAGCCGGCAGCTAGGAATAAAGCCATGTTTATATTGGCTCTACCTTACCCTAAAGCTAATCACGTTGGCCATGGCAATTGGCATATATTCGCCAATGTTTTGGCAAATATCTAAAAGTTATCTATATATGTTACAAAGATGAAATTTGACAAGCACTGACTTCCGCTAAGAACGGATTTTATAATAGGACCAAATTAAGGTCTAAAGGCAGTTTAGTTTTACGCAGACTAAGTCATGAGATACGACTAGTTATGTCCTAACGTTATGTATTAACAGGATCCGCTTAGATTGCAGAGGATGTGGCTGTGGGGCGAATTAAGATGACTGCCTTCTGACGTCATCCCCGGAACCCCTACGGTCTCTGCAACCTAACGACTAAAACAGTGACATTAATCGGGTGCCACTGTTTAACGTGCCTTCCGAAACACGGAGGAGGTCGGATATCAAATATCAACTAATGTTAGAATGGGTCACCCGTCAATAATCTCGTCGCAGCACTTAACCTACCGATCGACTCAAATGCCGACCACTGATCAGGCCACAACCTCCTCTAGAAACAGCTAGTTATGCTATAACACACTTTAGCATATCCTCAGTCTTTCATACAATTACAGGCTGTATGTACGAATTCTTGTGTAAGTAACGTAGCGATCCTTTTGTGACGTCGCGTCGAGACGTGGTTGGGACGGGTCGATACCGCTGTCCGCAGATGTGCTCATATCCTCAGTCAATACACGAACAAATGTATGAAGTAAGTTCGTGTAGGTGTTATAATATCAGTAAATACAATGGTAAAATGTATGACGTATTGTGTAGGTATAATCTGTGACGTCGCGTCGAGACGCCGCTGGGACGCGGACGGGTCGATACCGGCCGCAGTCTGCCCTCAGATATGAGACGCCGATTTATTTGAGAGAACCACCCTTGAATACTTGATAGAACCACACTGATATTATATTAAACTATATAGATGTACCCCGCGTCTTCGTCTACGGTTTTAGTTAAATTTTGAGGGTTTTAATGTTTTTTGTACGGTAATCCCTAATTCCTCCCTACCCTAGTTCCTTGTAGCATCAGTCATCACCGTGTAGTATTTATCAGTGAAAGTCCTATCACAATCTTAACGTTTCGGAGATATACAGACAGGCAGACAAAAATGTTTTTACTTGCGTTTTTGTTATAGGTATCGTATATACAATCATAATATGCAATTAAATTAAAATCAGACACTTAAATTTCTTAATTATATGTACAGATGAATAAATTGGCTTCACACGACTTCATTCGCGTTGATTGTTATTAAAATGAAGGACTTCAAACTTTCAGCTAAAAAAGAACCCTATATTATTAATTATAAAAACTGTCAGTGATAGTCCCGTCACTATCCAAAATCATTTCAGAGATTAACACTAAAAAAACATCATTTGTAAAGACTTTGAAGAAAGAAATTGACTGTATTATTCACATCAGGCCTAAGTTCAAACCCAGGTCTGTTAAAATTAAAAAAAAATTAAGGATCAATTTTTGCGAAACATATGCTCTCACTGATCAGCACACGCCATCTGGACCGGACACTTAATATCACACTTTTTATACTTCACTCGGAACGATGTAACTTTATATCTAGTCTTAATTTCCAAAAAAAAACACGACGCAGCAGACAATGTCCACAAAAAAAAAACAAGCAAGTGTGGAGCAGAGTCATATCAAGGTCTGTGTACTTTAAAAAAAAAGTGAGCCATCGCGTGACGCGTGTGGCAGGTGTCAAAATTCTAATTACTGTGTACAAATTATAAGTAAGTAGCGGACCCGACAAATATTGTCCTGCATGATATTTCAAGCGATTGGAATATTAGACAAAGTATAAAATAGCTAATTAAGTAGATATTTTGTAAATAACCTAGATACCGATTGCAGTGCCATCTTTCGGGCTGATTTGTGAATTTAACTATCCAGAGCGCCATCCAAACGCATACAAAAAAAACATTCCAGTGCGTTGCCGGCAATGAATGATCTGCGTAATTTTATCTAACCAATAATATAAATACGATATGGGCGTATCCGTAAGATGGATCATTATTCTTGCATCTGAGAAGTGGCTGGCGCTGCTTGAGTGATATTATAATTAATAGGTACTGACAGCGATTTAATATCCCACATTACTTTAACCGCAGCTATAGTATAGAAATGAAATGAAATGAAACGAAACGAAAGGAAATGAAATGAAATATTATTTATTTATGAATTATGCCAAACAGGAATAAAATGTTTTGTCTAGCACAACCCAAAAAAAGGTAACGGCTCAGCATACAAAGCAGATTTTCAGCCGAAACCCTGGTTCGGGTGACGCCACGGAAATTAATTTAAAAAAAATAAAGAAATAAAATGAAAACATAAAACCTTCATAAACGTAATTAATATGTATAACAACCTTTAAATTAAAACTATTTAAAATGTATCCATTTTACTTAATATATAGCGTTTAGGACTATCTACACTGCCACTAGTGCATGTATTCATAAAAAGCACTCGCTTAGAAATCAATGACGGCAGTTCAGTTAGTTGCTTACAAAACACCTATATTTTATGCGCTCCTGACTCTATATATTTTAGTGTGTAATATGTATTAATCAATAAAATGCAACCGTTTGGCTATGATTTCTTAACAAGTGCTCTTTTGGTATATCCAGTCCTTTTGGTATTATCAGTAAAAATATCGTTACCTCACCTTATATTAGTGATATTGTAATTAATAGACACTGACAGATGTTTATTATCCCACGGTTATTACCCGCAGTTAAAGTATATATAGGCCTTTAGGACTATCTACACTGCCACTAGTACCATCATAATAACCACTCGCTTAGAAATCCGTGACGGCTATTCGGTTAGTTGCTTTAGAAAACACCTGTATTTTATACGCTCCTGACTCTATATATTTTAGTGTGTAATATGTATTAATCAATAAAATGCAACCGTTTGGCTATGATTTCTTAACAAGTGCTCTTTTGGTATATCCAGTCCTTTTGGTATTATCAGTAAAAATATCGTTACCTCACCTTATATTAGTGATATTGTAATTAATAGACACTGACAGATGTTTATTATCCCACGGTTATTACCCGCAGTTAAAGTATATATAGGCCTTTAGGACTATCTACACTGCCACTAGTACCATCATAATAACCACTCGCTTAGAAATCCGTGACGGCTATTCGGTTAGTTGCTTTAGAAAACACCTGTATTTTATACGCTCCTGACTCTATATATTTTAGTGTGTAATATGTATAATTAAATAAAATTGAAGTGTAGCAAAAATATCATTGCCTTGCCATATATTAGAGTAACATTATAATAAATAGACTCTGACAGACGTTTAATATACCACATTACTTTACCCGCAGCTAAAGTATAGCGTTTAAGACTATCTACACTGCCATCAGTATTATCATAATAAGCATTCTCTTAGAAATGTTTGATGGCAATTTAGTTAGTTGCTTTAGAAAACACCTGTATTTTATACGCTCCTGACTCTATATATTTTAGTGTATAATATGTATTATTAAATAAAATTGAAGTGTAGCAAAAATATCATTGCCTTGCCATATATTAGAGTAACATTATAATAAATAGACTCTGACAGACGTTTAATATACCACATTACTTTACCCGCAGCTAAAGTATAGCGTTTAAGACTATCTACACTGCCATCAGTATTATCATAATAAGCATTCTCTTAGAAATGTTTGATGGCAATTTAGTTAGTTGCTTTAGAAAACACCTATATTTTATACGCTCCTGACTCTTAATATTTTAGTGTGTAATATGTATTAGTCAATAAAATGCAACTGTTTGTTTATCATTTCTTAACAAACAATTTTTTTGGTATATCCAGTCCTTTTGGTATTATCTTACTAGTATAACCATAAAAAGCACTCGCCTAGAAATCTGTGACGGCAATTCGTTTAATTGCTATAGAAAATACCTCCATTTTATTTACTCCTGACTCTATACATTTTAGTGTGTAATACACTTTAAATAAAATTGAAGTGTTTGTAATTTCTTTATAAACGCTTTCTAAGTATATGCATTTTTTAGGTACCACTAAATCCAAATACAAACATAGTTACCTGGTCTTATTGTAAGTGGTGTTTTTTACGGTTCCGTCGTACTACAATACCTTATAATTTCGCTCGGTCCGTCCGTCCGTCCGTCTGTCCGTAAGGTGGTCCCCCCAAGCATTTCCAAATTATTATACATAGAGACTTGAAATTTTCCATGTTGATAGAACATGCTAAAAACTCACAAGGACAATTATTTTGGTCGAAATTGAACAATAACTTTTGAAGTTATTTGACAAATACGTTTATAACGTGTCAAATACGGAACCCTTCTATACAAGCGTGCCTGGACACGCTCTTCCCCTTTTTTATTATATGTCTTAACGTACATATATGCTTGATACTTCAAAGTGCTTAATATAAAAGTAACAAAGTGGTTTCCCGTTCTTGTATGCCTAGATCGTTTAAACTACACACGGATTTTAATGGGGTTTACACGAACAAACAGAGTGATTAAATGAGAAGGTTTATATGTATAATACATACATATCTACATTGAATCCGTGCAAAGAGGGAGCGGGTCGTTAGTATACATTTTATCAAAATTGTCTTGCTATAGAGAAAATTTATAGAGACAACTAGTTACAGAGAGCATTAACGCACAACAAAGTGGTCCCTCAAACTTATACCTGGAATATAATTGCTAATCGTTTTTAGAAAAGAGAAGACTAAGAGATGCAAAGAGAGAGGTAAGAGAAGAAGAGGGAGAGGTGAGAGACGAAGAGAGAAGACTAAGAGAATCTTTATAGGATCTTCGACAATGGCTGCTATACATTCGGCATATTCGCACTTAGTTGCATAAGATAAATACTTAAGTACCCTATTCTGAGGTCCCATTTAATCAGATTATTACCAAGACCAGTCAGACGGGTCGTCGGGTTGTTAGTGGTTCGTGAGAGGTGTAATTAGATCTGCCAACAAACAAATAAATAAAACGCAGCACCCGATGACAGCGGCATGCGGCCTCATGAGAATTATAGCGAGCGTACATTTACACCCGCTTCAAATTAAACGATTAACGGCTAAATGATCCAGTAATTGCTATTAACGTAAATTACAATTCCCTTTGTCGCAGAACTGCATTATCTGTGAAGTTTTTAATGTCACGAAAGGCTAAAACCTTTTTGTACATTCAACTAAAATTTTTCAAATAAAGTTTTAAATGTCACGAAAGGCTAAAACCTTTTTGTACATTCAACTCCAATGTTTAAAATAAAGTTTTAAATGTGACGAAAGCTCTAAACGTACTTGAAGACTCATCAGATAGGCTCGTAGTTCAATCGTAGTGGTTTGGTTTGTTTGTCATCTTCTATATTCGGATTTACTCATACAGCACGTCCGGGTATGGGATCCATCGCATTGCAGAGGAAGGACCCAAGGCAATGCCTGGGATTTACTACCCAGAAAGAAATCTTTTTAGAGTTGTTACTAACACTCACCTTCACTACCCGTGTTACCCTTTTTTATGTTACAGGGGGCAAACTAGCAGGTGGTTCACATAAGTGACTACCAACGCCCATGGACATCAGCACTACCAGGAGACTAGAAGACGCGATGCCTACCTTTGATGACGAGATTAGGACACCGAGAGGTCGAAGAAACTGAACGAAACGCCACAATAATACCATCACGAGTGCTCGGAGGAATTTTTCGGACTTATACCGGCAGATGAATTTCACCACAGGACATGCCGTCAAAATTTGAAATTCCCTCCTCCTTCTTTTTCAAGTATTATTACGCATATTTAAGACATGCCTGGTTAGGTTAGGTTAGGTTAGGTTAGGTTAGGTTAGGTTAGGTTAGGTTAGGTTAGGTTAGGTTAGGTTAGGTTAGCGCCCGGGGGACTATCGATTCATACTCATTTGCTTGGCTTAACCATGGAAGCCATTAGTATACTTGAAATGAGTTCTTATAATTTAACTTTAGTGGAGCAAGGTGACTGCAACATGTTTAGGGAAGGCAATGCCCTGGTCTCTGCCTACATTGAATATTACCTACTTTCAGCTTACGATGAGATTGATAAATATTTTCTATAGAAATGCAGGTATAGAAGCAGTGCTTTCGTGCCCATTTTCGAACATTTAACTAGAAGAAAGGGCGCTAAATGGTCATCTCTAAGAAGGCCGACTTCCATGTGTTCATTCACGCACTTCAGTTTCTTATCAGTCGTTCCTGAAAGGAGTCTAACACCAGTCAACGTTGCTGAGATAATTTCAATAATGGAAACAATTAAAAGAAATATACATTCACTTACGATACTTGATTGTTGCAATAAATTGGTAGTACTAAAAGAACGATTTTTGTTATCATAGAAACAGCTTCATAAAAAAGAAAACTAATTCCCCTACATTAAATTGCTATACAATAAATCTTTGTTTTATAACAACTCGATATAGCATCGTTTTCAAGTCAATGACCTTTTCAAACTTGGGGAAATCATTGCATTGTGAATAAATTCAGGTCCGACTCATACCTGAGGTCTACGGAGAAAGAAAGAAGATAAAGATGTATGTTGTTAAGTTTTTTAATTTAAAACAATTCATTCATTAGTTAAATCTATTGTAGCCTAATTGGTATCTTGACTTTCACTTTTGTTGGCAACTCCAATAAACTCAAGTTAGGTTTTAGTAGATCGGGCGTTCTGTGGCGGGTTTTTAGCAGAACAAGACAGCTGGATCTTGCTTGAGGTGAATATTTCTACCTAGTTGCGTTCAAGGCGGCGTTGTAACATTTACCAACACTATTTTTTTAAGACAAATTATGTTAATTACTATTTCTAATTTAAGCTACAAATTCTTACAGTAATTGGTCGTTGGTTACTGTTTAATTGGAATCTAATTACGTAGGTGCTCACGCACAACTTTTAACCCTTACTAGTAAAAATGTATAAATTGTATAAGACTGCTCCCATCAGTATTGGTACTTCAAGACAGGTTGTTGCTTGTGTAAATCTTACGCCATCATCGAATGGTGATTATTAATTGATGCTAATAGTGGTTAATGCAAAGCCCTAGTTCGATGCATTAATCCAGTCCTAAGTTGTCATATTGGGAGTTCCTTTCAGCATGGTTACAAATATTGTTTTGAAATAGCGCAAAGTATGTGACGAGAAGGACTCAACGTTGTGAAACACGTTTGTCAGCCTACATTTATACAAAAAACAAAGTATAGGTCAAGATTGGAAGCTACCCTCTTACAATTGTCGGACACAACACTACAACAACAAATTCTATACAAATTGTTGAAAAATATATATTTCAGTGTTCATTTGTAATCATTTATGGTGAGGTTCCATAAAATATTTGGTCGGTGTTCCGTTATTTTCAAGTTTAGGCACCCTTGCTGCAGACAACATTTAGACTAATTTCGTATAAGTGTTATATGAAATTACGATAGTGCGTCGGAGCTGTGAGCGTGAGAAAGGTTGTCCATATGACGTGCTGACTAAACAAACACCGATGTCGCCCCTTGTATGACGGTGCTTGAATGTGTACCTGCAGAGACCAATATGGAGCATTATATGTGATCTCACAAAACATATCATAGGCGCATAATATACGAGACGTGAGGACAAAAGAAATGACTCAAGAACTCCTTCAAAATAAAGTCCTTCAAAAAAATTTCACGTTTCTTAAATACTATATACAGCATTTAAGAAACGTTATATAATCTATAATTTGTTTCAATATTATATAATCTATAATTGATCATCTGGGTGAGGATCTGAACGATGGTGCCCACCACGGTCACCGTCCAGCCCCAGCCGCCCTCGGGGTAGTACCGGCGCGCCAGCGTGAGCGCCGCCCGCGCCCGTAGAGCGGCTGCCGTCTCCGCACCAACAGTGGCGCCTGCGCTAGCACACCTAGTACACATATCTATGCTTGAATTAACATTAAGTTTTATTTTAGTAACCCGATATAAACTATAAGGAAATGTGGAAAGATTTCAATTCTTTTCGTCATTATGTTCTCACTCTACTAGAGAAAAACCTCCTCTCTAACATGTTTTTTTTTCGTTACTTTTCTGAAGATTATATATAAAAATCATTTTATATTTTGCACCAAATAAACAAAAATAAGTAATAAATCTCAAAAAAATGTATGCGCTATGACGTTTATAAGTCCAAGGAAAATAACCCAATCTCAATTTTAATGTTGACTTTAAACAACAATTGGCGATCATTAAATTAGCACTTAATAAAAGAAACTCGTTGCAGAACATAGGACATAAGATTGCAAACTATTCCCAGTTTGTTAAGAAACATTCAGACTTTAGAGGAATATCCCAGAAGGGTCTTCGGAATCTTGGCGACGATTTGAACTTTCTTTCATTAAACAGGTCCCTAGGAAGACATTTAGGCTTAGATAAGGACTTTCAAAGAACTTTAATGTACCGAAAATTGTACAAAGCCCAAATTTTGTAATAACAATATTTGTTTTATTATTCTTTCAAACATATAGACACATGTAAGGAATATAATACATATTTTAAATCTTTTATTGTACACATTAACTTTCATGTTACATGAAATTTAAATATTATTGTTGAAGCACACCTTATTATACAAATTTAAAAATGCGAAAAAAAGGCTTATTAATTTTTTGTAAATAGTAATGTCCAACCAGAAATATCACATATAAAATTCTTATGTGTGGTGCTTAAAGGTAGTTTCACGTGGAAAGAGCACATTGAGCAGCTTTCAAAAAAAGTTAACTCCTCTTATACTTCGTGGAATTTAACAAAAATAACAAATGTGAAAACAGGACTGCAGGCATATGACGGATTTATCTGGCCAATAACTAGATATGGAATTATTATACGGGGGAATTCCTCATCTATTAATAATACAAATATTAATAACATATAAAGTACTTATCGCACAAAAACAATCTATTAGAAGTATATGCGATATTTCTCCAAGGACTTCGTGTAGGCCTCTATTTATAGAATTAAAGTTATTGTTCAGGCACTTCTTTGTATTTATTTGGGTTATGCGCTTATGACATTATATGTTCTAAATTTATTTCTCTGGTTTAGGGCCTTCGATACCTAGTACCAGCATCTACTAATATTTATTACTAATATTGCCTGACACTTCCTTGGCAAAACTTCTTATTTTCAGACAAGAAACAGTTTAAGTCGTTGATTTCGGTTAGAAAGCTACAATTCTGGTGCAATTCCATCTAAATATCGTCTCCAAATTAAAGCTTAATTTGGAGTAAGATCTATGTAAATATTTTGAATCTTCAATAGAATGAAAATTCATTTAAGCAAAGCTATCTGATTTGATTTATTGCTAACTAACTGCGCGTTGATATCTTAATAATTTCAGTCTGGAATATTATGCAAAAACTTTTTCTGGGGAGGGAAAGGTTTTGCAATGGGCAACTCTATACTATAGGCTACTTTGACTCCATACCTTTTAAATCCAAATTAAAGTGTTGTTGTATACATAAAGGTTATGACAACCGTAAACATATATTGTGTATAGACGTCTTTCGACTAAAGACATTCGTAAAATTTTAATTATATATAATTAAATGATATTTGCTAAGACACTAACCGTCGAAATTGAGTCACCTCACGAGCAGCTTCGTATCCGACACTCTTGGATCGTCCGCGCTCCGTGTAGGCAGCAGTGTCCGCCGCCTTGGGCCGCGCCACACCTACTGGCAGCTGAATTTCACCACAGTTCATCTCGTTAGAACCTGAACCTTGACTCTCATCACCTCGATGTCCTAAAGTCTACAACCGTGCGATTCTCTAGAAACTTTTTTCCTCGCACAATTGCCTTATAGAATCAGTTGCCAGATTCGGTATATACGGACGGATATGACTTAGGGACCTTCAAGAAAAGAACAAACTAATTTCTCAAAGGCTCTCATCTGCGAGCCCTCCGGTGTTGCAGTTGTCCAAATTTTCAAATTCAAATTTATTTATTTATATTAATTTCATGTCCATGGGGCGTAGTCACTTAGATGAGTGCCGGCTGCTCGTTTGCCCTTGTTATATATTAATAAATATATACATACGCTTCTTTAACAAAATTCCAGATGCCATATTAAATCTGTCTATAGTTAAATTTAGATAGCATATTAAAACACGCTTATTCCTAAGGCGTATTATAATACAGTCGAAGACTATATTAAAGATAAGACTGCTTGGAATTGAGATGCTCCAGTTTTGTACTTTATAGTTAACATGCAAAAGTGTAATTTTAACTCAGTTTTGTAAGAACTATTTTCAAAAGCGTGGCTAACGAGTTTCTTGCTGATTCCTCTCGTGGCTCGACTCTTCCGCATCAGTGGTAGCTGTTAAAATATTTGACGATTTAAAAGAGCTTGTAAATGTCTACTTGAATAAAATGTCATTTGAATTTGAATTTTGATAATATGTTAATATCAATATTGTCCCAGATAAATAATAAATAAATAAATAAATACAGGACTATATGACACACGGACGTCTGTTCCTAAAGTAGACACCTTTGAATTAAGTTGTTGCCGCCTGTTATACACAAATATTTTTTTTAGAAATATATTAATGCATACATATGGATAATACACCCAGACTCGAGGCGGAAATCGTACCCACGACACCCAGAGTAGAAGGCAGGGTCACTGCCCACTGCGCCAACGGGCCAACCATATGAGCCAATAAAAAAGCAACAAACCCCTGTTTCGGTCTGAGCTCTAAGTAATTAGAAACTGTGAAAGTAATTGACATATTACGTATTAGTTTAAAACCTTTAAAGCCTGTTGATTTTGTGTCAATGGGAATGTCATTTTTTATTAGAATGCCTTCTAACCATATTACCTAAATAAATTCCTTACACACAATTCCGTGAAGGTATATTGCTTCATCGCCGTACAAAATATTGATACTAAACTGGCCGTTTTAGGTCTAAAGTGAGTTAACGATGCGTGCAGCATAGTTTTAATTTCCTGTATCAGCCAACCTAAGAATTATTTCGAAATCTCCATCCAACACAGATAGGCAGCAATTTTTGTCATTTTGACTACAATACGTTTTTGATAAAAAGGCAAAAAAAAAAGAATCAGAAATATCATTAAAATTACATTTTAATATTATCAATCATTTCATTAACTATAATTAATAAACATAATTTATTATAAGTGGAATAAGTCATAAATGACAAACGTTTTTTTTGCGATTTCCCAAAAATCAGCTTTTTCGAGTTAGGTCACTTTACTATAAAGCATGCGATATATTTAACTTTTTGGTAGGCTGGTATCGTCTATGCAGTGTCATAAATTGGAACATAGAAACCAATCGCAGTTATAGGCCTGTAACTCTTGGATTGTTTTGTTAACAGTTTGGCTCCGAGTGGCAATGAAGAGGGGATGGAATGTTGTAGATAAGTGTTTATTGGCCAATTAGTGGCGAATGAAATTAGGCCTATCGGACCCGCAGTAAAGCTAGTTAATGTTTTAGATACAATCTTCAACTGACCAACGACTGAGCGAATTTAGGAAATAACATTCACAGATGTAGTATCTGTACCCAGAAAATTTTGCAAACATTAATAAATAATAAATATATACAGGACTATATGACACACGGACGTCTGTTCCTAAGGTAGACAACTTAATGCCTGTGTT
>JANCMC010044393.1:173147-233383 GCA_024363005.1 Charaxes varanes | reverse complement strand
AACAATTCGATCTGTTCGAGTCGAAGAGTCGACTGTATTTAGGATGAAAATGTTCGTGCTAGGCGCACAGGAGGCACGTTTTTATCGTGTCGCGCTTTTAATCAATGCTAATGCAATCTGCGATGACAATAAGAAGGGTCCGATGTGCATCCATCGAATATTTTCCAAGTCGAATCTTCGACTCGAACGGTTCGAAATGTTCGTGCTAGGGCCTCAGAATCTATATACATATGACATTTGATTAATATTAGCGGTCCGGAGACGTCTCGTTTCGAATTTAAGCTCGTCTCTTAGTAGCCAATCTCGTCTTTCCGTTTTTTCGATTATAAGTGACGGTAGCCTAATGTTTTATGAATTTAACATGACACGTCAGTCAAAACGTCTGTTACAGACGTCATCCATTTGAAATATTCCGATGTAGCGATTAGGTCTGAAATTTTTTGTATTTTTTCGACATTTCCTTTATGTCTTTTCTTTTAAACTTTGTTTGAAATAAAGGGGATGGAACAAACCACAAACAAAATTGAAATCCGTCCAGCCGTTTTCATGGTTTGGCGAGATTAACTAACGATTAATTTTTGTATAGTTGTACAGAAGACTCGATAGCTCAACGGTAGAAAGATGGATGGATGGTTGGATGAGTGGATGGATGGATGGATGAATGGATGGTTGGATCGGTGGTTGGATGGATGGTGCGTTAGATAGATGGTTGGATGGAGAGATGGATGGTTGGAAGGATGGTTGGATGGATGGTTGAAAGGATGGATGGATGAATGGTTGGAAAGATGGTTGGATGGATGGCTAGATGGATGTATGTATGGATGGTTAGTACGAAATCCGTGAGGTCCTCAATTTAAAACCCCGCCAAGCCTTTGTCATGATCTCGTCTAACACAAGGGTTTTTAAAAAAATTATGTCAATGAGAATATTAGGCATACTTGCATATGTATGAAGTTACGAAACCTTTTTTAAATTTTAATTCACTTCACGTCTTATTGCTCTATAAATTTTGTAGTATCAATTAAGTTTACAATACATCCTTGACTACTGACAGAAGATTTATGAGCAACAATGTCGTGTAACAACTTTTTCCCATAAATAAATTTAATGGTTTACCCATTATGTAAAACATGAAGAACGTTCTATTTATGGATTGACTAGTTTAGATAAACGCGCTGTGCGAGAAAGTGACTCGCTTTAGGCGTGATGGGAAAAAATTAGTGCTTGCAATAGGAAAAATAACAACGGTCGGTGGTAGCACCAAAAGTGCATAAGCAGGAAAAACTAAATTTCATTGCCTTCATAAATTTGGTTATTTGCATGATTTCAAATTTATTTAATGTGGCCCAGAGGGTGTCAAGACACGCTTATATTATAAGAGTTCCGTATAATTAATATATATTAGAAGGGTTCCGTATCTGACAGGCGATAAACGTATTTGTGAAATAACTTCTAAAGTTGTTACCCGATTTCGCTCAAAATAAATCTCCTAGTGAGTTTTTAGCATGTCCTATTCACATGGAAAATTTGACATTTCTAATAGATTGAAAATCTTAAGTAGCACCATGCAAAGCACTTTGAAGGGCTCGAAAGTAATAAAAAAAAGTGTGTCTTAAACCTTGCCCTTATTTCAAAAGAGCTATACAATGATACCACACACGATCGATTGAAATGAAAAAAAAAATGATCCCCACTTCACATGTATGGGGGCGACCCCTAAAAAGTGAAATGATTATTATTTAATGATGCCAAAAATAAAATGTAGAAGCAATACACAAGTGTACCAAATTTCATGCATTTCTGTTCATAATTGTAGAAGTTTGACATGGTCGGACAGACAGACGGACTGACGGAAGCACGAAGCGAATCTATAAGGGCCCCTTATATGACTAAGGAACCCTAAAATCGAGTATTTTAATGGGTGTTGTATCCCGAGCGCAGCAACATAAATACACTGAACGCATTTTATTGTAGACACGCTGTACATAACTTTGTTGATAGTTCATAAGTAAATAAATAAATAAATAAATAAATAAATAAATAAACTTTGGCTTGCTTACTATTGAATATACGCAATAATTGTACTAAAAATTTAATTTACAAAAAATAATACTATTTTAAAACATAGAGATAAAACTACCCTATGTTTTTAGAAAAAAATATAGACAGTAACGAAATTTGAATAAAATGGGTTCTGTAGTTGTAGAGTTTATGACGACCATCGGGTCACGAGATTTTATCTATAAACAAAGGTTGATTCAAAAGTAATCTTCAGTATTTTTTTTAATGGTATGGAAAGTATCTTGATTCCGTGAACTAACAAAGATTTAATATAAGAGAAAATTGGCGCGAAATTGGAATTAAAAAAAAAATCGATTATAAAACGCTTTCTAATGCTTTTTTCTACGAGTCGTACAATACAGCTGTGTCGTTACAGTGGTTACAGTTGAAAATCTGCGCTGTAAATTACGTGTTCATATATAATTTATGGCATGTGCTGAGCTGATTTAATAGCTCACTTTTGTCTTAATACAGTCAGCTTGCTGTCTTTGATTTCATTTATATGTCATTATTTTTTAGTCATAAGTAGCTTTGTAATATTTACAATAAACTTTTTGTTAATAAAGACTAAACCGCTTTCAAAAAACGCCAAGGAACTGAGAAGCAAGCAATAATTAGTACTTTCATAGGATTTAGTAGACACCTACTGATGTGTTGCAGTCGGTACCAAGCCAATAAGGTACCCCGCTAAGCCAATGGCACCGAAGCAAGCATATATTTCAATCGATACTCAATTCCATTACTTAATACTAATATTCACGGCTGTATACTCGTTACAAACGGACGCAAAGGTCTCTAGGGAGACATTATATGTTAAACTAGTGGTGCGGAAGACCCTTTGAACATTACCTATTGTAATTTATTAGCTTGGTACTCATATATAGGTACATTGTAAAAGGTACAAGGTGCACTATACTTATGCATATATTTACGATTATCCTGGCAAACGGAATCTTCATAAGTAAATTTGTGTTTCTAAAAAAACTAAGGACGTTTTTTAACAACTGGTATTCATTTTTTTGGATAATTATCGCCCGCTAATCATCGACATAAAGATTTAATATCGCCAATATCTAAGTTTATATTTTTATATATTCAATCATATGTAAATCTTGGAGTCATGTATAAATTACGTCACACGAATTTTACGATTTTTTAACTCCTCCTCCGTCCTTGTCACTGGTTGTGTCACATTGTCGAAACCCACACCCCCTTGTAACATCACTTTCTTTTAATTATTTTACTTAAATTCTTAAGAAAAGACACGAGGTCGCGGCTTAATCAGTAGTCGGCATTTGAGTCGGTCGCAAGGTTAAGTAGCTCTTGCTGCGACCGGGAGATAGATGTGTGATCCATTCTAACACTGGTTTATATTCGATACCCAATCTCCCGTGTTTCAGAAGAGACGTAAAACAGTTGGACCCGATTAAGGTCACTGAGTGAATTTAGTCGTTACATTGATGACATCGTGGGGGTTCCGGAGATGACTTTAGACGGCAGTTGGTCATCTTAAGCCCCACAGCCACATCCTTTTCAATTTAAGCAAACCCTGGTACATGACAGGGATAACGGTAAGTACATGACAGAAAAGCATAGCTAAATTTTGAACACGTCTATCACGGTATGACATTTTATTTTATTTTTAGTCTAATATCCTGATATATATATAACAGTAAATTATAAAAACTCGTCATTGTATTTCATTTATTGATAATTTCTTGACCTTAATAATTATGTTTGTATTTTTTGTTTCTTTGAAATTTTTTGCTTCGCCCAGTAGTGGGTTTATGTGTGTGTGTACGCATGATGCAAATGAATAAATGACAAACATCAGCTACTACATAGAATAATACATTATATAGCAGTTATGTCAAATGCCGAAGGCAAAATTTATATTGCCGTTACATTATATAGCAGTTATGTAAAATTCCGAGAGCAAAATATATATTGCCCTGACTTTATACGTTACGCCTAAATATTTGACTACAATTTCAGAAACATTGTCATGGCAATGTTAATTTTGCCTTCGGCATTTTAGATAACTGCGAGTGTTTATAAACTGACGACGCCGTATATAAACAGCGCAGTCATACAAATTTACTGCGACATATTCATGAAAATATTGTGCATATGTCATAATTAATTCTGATTTTTATTCGTGGACTTATGCCAAGTAAAAAATAAAAACTCCGGTCGTTAAGAACTATTAAAAGTCAATTAAAAATTGTATATACTATAAATAGAAGTGCGTGCCTGTGATTACTGAATAAAATTGCTTTTTTTTTAGAAATTTTTAGGGTTTTTTCATATGTAACCTTTACCCAAAAAACATTTTTTATATTTGTTGTAGTTTATATTTACATAATACATAGCCAGTTAAGAGATCTCCGGCTGGTCAAAATTCGGCCACAAGAGTTTTAATCTACGTAATGCTTATTTAAAACCATTTGTATAGAGCATTTTAATTCTTCCTACAACTACCTTGTTATATTTGACGACTAATATAAACACTGCCTACGACAACGCTTTGACACAATCTTAAAGTAAAATGTATACAAGTGTGTGTAAATCGTTTAGCCTTGGTGTGCGTGAGGTTTTATTTTTATAATTTAATTGTTAGATAGTATTGGACATAGATAAACATATTATTGTATACGATTATTACATATAATATTTATAGATTTGTTTTATAATTTTATAATAGGAAATGTATTATTGTATAAATTAATAATGAAGAAACGGATACACTTGGAAATGACGTCGAATGAATGGGAATGATTGTTACCTTTTGATACGCCAGTCATCAATCAATTCCCTTCATTCGCGTCGTTTGAACTAGTTTTGTGAGTCAGTCTTGTGATAAACCTCAAAGTGGCAACAAGTGAAATAAAGATTAGTGATCAAATTGTTTTTGCTTGCTTAGAGATATTAACCTCAACCCTCGTCTTATAGTTAATATAATGTATTAATAAAGCATGGTTTATAAAATATTACTTATCGTCAACCCTCCCCTTAATGTAAACTATATTTGGACCGAATTTCATAATCCTCCGTCCGCGCAATTTTCGTAAATGGTATCGAAAGTTTTTGCTTCACGCATTATTAATATTGCCGTTAAGTACCATCCTGAACAATCAGGATATATTATACATACGTACATATATCTTATGCAATGTGTAAACAAGTACCTATTTCATGATTTCTTATGAAACAAATCAGCTTTTATCGTATTTTTTGTAAAGATTCGTTTTGTCCCATGATATTTGATATAGGTTTTATACTTTTGCATTTACCAAACAGTTTTAATAATATAAACTACGCCCGCCAGTCATTTTGTTAAATTTGAGGGTTTTAATTTTTGTGCTGTACCCTAATTATTTAGCTAAAAGCTAAGTAGTTTTTGTTATTCCTTGTAAAATTAGCTATTTACCAGTGAAAGTTCCGTCCGAATCAGTAAAGCCGTTTCGGAAATTGCCCGGAACAGACAGACAGACAGACAAAAATTTATAAACTTGCGTCTTTTCATAAGCAATTGGTAACAATTAATTTCAACGTTACAAATAGACCTTTCGATTTTATTTATATGTATAGATGAGGAAGTACAAATCCATTTTTACACTTTATGCTTTAACCTTGAAATCGCACATTTGTGTAACGGCGGCTTCAGGTTTGAATAAGCTTTATTTGATTACCCATTACAGTAATTGTAAGTAATAATATTACACATAAATATTATTACGAAAAAGTAAACACCGATATCATCATAAACTGGTATTTGATTTGAATAATACTTATAGGAAATAATTTCAAGCAAAAATGAGCCTTTTAACTAATTGACGTGCAAACGACATTCGACCTTAGCGTGACAAACCAATTTCTTGGTCGAATATACATACACGTGAACACACAATTCACTTTTTAGCTACCATATTTAGCCTACAATTGAATACTTTTGTTTGGCTGTGGTTATCTGTAGGTTAAGGTACTTCCCGTATACGTAGAGTCAAAGTGTATTCCTGTAATTAATGCAATATAAGTATTTAATGAGTAATATATAAGTGATCAAATGATAAATTAGCTTTCCGCGCCATAATCAGTACTAATACGGTTTCCGTGTCCACGTCACTTTGAGAACTCGTAAGATTGACTAGGGTCGTGTCAAATAATTGCCGGTATAATTGATTTCCGCTTTAACATCCGCTTATTACCCGAGAGCTATTTTTTCTCTAGAAATTTTTATTCACTTATTCATTCAATTGCACATGTCAATAGATACATGACGCCCTGTTAGGGCATAGCAATTTCATTAACTAGCAAATCAATATTTTATCGTAGATATGAAGTAATTAAATAAGTGGGGAAGAAATCAGCAAAGCTGAAGTGGGAATGGGCTGGGCACGTGGCAAGGATGGACCCGCAAAGGTGAGCCAATGTCGCGACAGTTTGAGCTCCCACCAGTGGCCACCGACGACCAGGTAGGCCGAGGAAGAGGTGGCGAGACGACTTAGGCGCCTTTGCGGGAAAGAAGTGGATTCAGGTGTGTCAGGAAAGGAAGGTGTGGTTAGAAAAGGGGGAGGCCTTTGCCCAGCCGTGGAACAGTATAGCCTAATAATAAAAAAAACTGAAGTAATTAATTACAATATAATTTCATAAAATGTTAAAACTGGTCGATGTCAAGGAATATGTTGATTTTAATTTATTTAGCAATTGATAAGCAGGATAAAATAAATTCCATTAACAAATAGTGAAAGGGCAAAGTATATCCAAACAATGTCAAGATTCACTTATGTCTGCTAATTTTTCAAAAACACATTGAAAAACAATTTATGCTATAAACTGGCAATTATGATTGATGTTACCAAACGAACTTTAATTCATTTGTCAAAAGTAAAGTAAAAGCCTATGTTATCAAAATTTGTCCAGCCGTTTCGGAAAGTACAAGTAACCAAAAGATTGACAAATAGTGGAAATTGCTTATTTTAGACAGCTGATCAATTATGGATATTGTATATAGAATGTACGGTCCTATTAAATTATTAAAATAATTCCATCTCGACGTTGCAACAAATTTCTTAATTTAAACGAAGACGAAGCGACGAAGTCCAGGGTAATGCCTAGTTTGTATATAAATATTAATATGATATATTCTTTAATAGGGATGATACTTTATAATATTCTACTATAAAAGATAATGGCTTAAATAAATACATAAAGTGACTTACATCCAAAAAGTTCTATATGATAGAGATAGCTAAAGTTCCCAAAAAATATTTTTGAAAATTTATATATCACAATACGTAATGCAAAAACATTCAGTACCATTCTACGAAAATTGCGCGGACGGAGGAGTATGACATTTGGCCCAATTACAGTTTACACAGAGGAGAGTGTGGGAATGGTAATGGTTTTATAAAATATACATTATTGATACTTTATATTATTAAAATAAAACATCACGCACACTAATGCTAAACGATTTATACACACATGTATACATTTTACTGTAAGATTGTGTTAAAGCATGACGACGGTAAAAATATTGTCAAGTATTACAATGTCGTACAAAGATTTGAGATTTTATAAGGTTTAAGGAAGGTTTTTTCGGCGAGGAATGAAAGGTGGGAGTGAAGGTCGATATGCTCAACCACCGCAAAGGAAGATCTTCGACTCCGGGCTTGTTGGAGTCGCCCGGGGCGGCCGCGCCTCGCCGGCAGTTGTTCGTCGGAAGGTCTATATATAGTGATCGTAAGTAGAAACTTCGCTATGTCCATGGGCGACGGTAGGCACTTCGGTGCCTACTGCCTGCTCGTCTGCCCCCTTGTAACATAAAAAAAAAAAAATACTAGCTGTGCCTTCGTCCGCGTAAAATTAGGTAAAGAAATAGATTCGATTTCAGCGTGATGATATATAGCACCGAAAGAAAATTCTCGTACTAAATTCATGTCAGAATAATATATGACATACCTATGACAAGAAAAAATTAAAAACATTTTTGTCTATCCCGTCCGTCGGCTTGTTATGGGCAATATGAAAACGATTCGACCGTCTTCGACAGGACATTAACTGGTATATAGCTAATGTTACAAGTCCACTTTACTTTCAATAAATTAATTAGGGTTCCGCAGATAAATCTGTATTAATACATAAAGCTGAAGAGTTTGTTTGTTTGTTTGCTTGAACGCACTAATGTCTGGAGCTACTGGTCCGATTTCAAACATTCTTTCTGTCGTAGATAGCCCATTTATCGAGAAAGGTTATAGACTATTTATCATGACGCTGAAATTGAATCTATTTCTTTGCCTTATTTTACGCAGACGAAGTCGGGCACAGCTAGCATTTCATAAAAATACATCAAATTGTCTTCATTTAATTAATTTTTTTTACAAACTCTTGTGAAAATCATTTTTAGTATAAAGATTTTTTAAAATAACATTTAATATTCCATAAAATGCTGAGAAGGCATATTTTTTGAGGCACCAAATTATAAGTTAACTAAGTTAGATTGTTAAGTTCAATTAAGTTTGTTAAATTTAAGATAATTGTTTTTTTTTTTTGTATAGATAAAAAAATAATATCTTTAATTTTATTTCATATTTTGTTAACAATAATATATTCGATTTAAAACCCTCAAAGTTACTCTCTCTAATCGTTCCCTTATTACTGTGGATCATTGTCACTTTGTCTTCTGCAGCGAACATCCCAACACCAACCCATAGCCTCACCCTACGGTTATATGGGTCGAAACGTGGAGGAGCGCACCGATACTTGCTCGTGGCGTATTCCACGGCACGCTTTGCTTTACTCCCTACAAATCATTCTGCAGTGAACATAACCCACCACCAACCTCACGGTTATATGGGCCGAAACGTGGGGGAACGCGCCGGTACTTCCTTGTGGTGTATTCCACGGCGCGCCTTGCTTGCCTCCCTACAAATTATTCTGGCGTAAACATAACCCACCACCAACCCATGGCCCCACCAACCTCACGGTTATATGGACTGAAACGTGAGGGAGCGCGTCGGCACTTGCTCGTGGCGTATTCCACGGCGCGCTTTGCTCGACTACCTACAAATAATTCTGCAGTGAACGATCTGACGCCACCGGTTCCGGTCCATAGTCTCTGTCACTACCTGATATAAGATTTTCGAGGATTTGGCTTCCTTAATTTGATCGGCCATTTAGTAAGTTAACCTCCTCTGGCTCTCCTATCCTCGATATTACCTACTACGACCAGCTTCTCGAAGCTTTCACCTCCTACACGCAAAACGTGGCCAAAGTGTTTCAGTGCGCGTTAGCAGCAAGTAGTGGATAGCCGAGTTTTTACGAGAGAATAAGAATAAGAGCTGGGCTCTCTATAACCTCTAATCTGAAATAGAGCCATTTGTCCGTTGTTACGTCACACAGTTACAGCTAGTTGAAAATAAAGTTGGTACGTAATAAAACGTTCAGTACAACTATGTATTGTTCCAACAGTGTAGAAACGTGATATTTTCCAGGTACAGGAGGTTATTGTTGTACAAAATAACGATATAGAGCTCACCGGAAGGACTTGCTTGGCAAATATTACCGTATTCTGCATTCGGTAAATATCATGTTTGTTGGAATATTAAACGGGAATCAAAATCTCCTGTTTATATTTCGGGTTCGGTGGAAATTCGTATTTGCAATTAATGACGTAATTTTTTTCCTTCGCACATTTCTAGAAGCAATATCCATCATACCGGGAAGTCTCACAAACCGAACGAAACGCGACAACAACGCCATCACTAGACGTGACAGCATTGCCGCCACTTCACCCCGATCTCATGTGAGAAAGAGGTACTGGTAACCGGACGCGCCGGCCCAATTCGGCTTCAAGGGTCGCGCTACCTCTGTTTGAGACCATGATCTGTACATGTATGTATCAATAAGATCCATACCAAAGGAATAGTCATTTTTACTTCAGGATATAGATTAAATGTGAGTAATTGATAGAATCAGGCGTAGTTTGCGGGAATCCACGACAAGCATGAAAAGCAATTCTACTTATATCCACGAATGGTTCACTCGGAGATTTAAACAAATTCGTTTAGTTTTTCAAGCATAAGTGTGAGTGGAGCGCTCCTCAAACGATTCGCGTTATGAGGCGTACAAAATAATGTACGTTTATGTAGGTACATATATTTTTTAATAAAAATGATTCTAAATATTGCGTACAAAACGCCATAGTCCTTGTAAGATTTAAATGCATGATAAAAACACAGATATTTCAGCGTGATATGTTACGTGTACGTGCCACGTAACATATCACGCGCTGAACGTGTGTCACGCTAGTAGTAAATAAATGCAGGGCAGGGCTGTGCCGTGCCCATTGTGGCGGCAAGCCAAGGTTAGTGTCGCCAACTGACTACCCTGAAGGATAAAATTCCTGACGAGGTCACCAGACAGAGATCCTAAGTCATCGACTAGCACAAAGGATCAGGAAACAATTGCAGAAATAGGTTTTACATATCAATTGCAGCACCAATATTCGCTAGTTAAAGAGTGGAATGTTATTAAAATAACACGTTATCTTTTTTTGAAAAATATGTCGTTTTGAATGTACCTAACATTCGAAACAAGATATTTTATTTTATGTAACCACCTGCTTATTAATTAAATTACCGTTTATCTGAATCTGCTAGTAAGTCCAGACGTTGTGCAATAAACAGAGTACTAATATTCGCTGCTGGCTTCACAGCTGCTGAATCATGGTCCTCGCAATTAATAGCGATTCGTTCTGCCCCACGGGTACCATTGTTCTGATTTATCTCAACTCCCGCTGCGTGTAAATTTTCCTAATTTAGTTTTAATTGCTTAAATTAAGGCAGTAACGTTATTATTTTTTATTATATTATTGATAACGCTATAGTAGAATTGATGAAAATTGTGTATTCTGTTTATAATGGTGTAGTGTCCTTTCTCAGTAAGTCACCCGAGGAATTTTAAAGAAAAAAATTTGACATTTTGAAAATGCTCTTCAGTAATTTTGTTTTTCCTACATTAACCGCCATTTAGCTTTGGTTCGTGTCGCATCTGATTTATACTATAGTTGAATGTGAGTCCCAAGTAAACAGTACTAAAGTAAGCAAAAACGTGCACGCCAGTGGAGCATTTGAATTGAACATCAAATATTCATTTGAAAGCGACCTCCAGTACAGAGTTAATTGGGTTTTTTTTTTTAAGTCAAATTGTAATGATCTATAGAAGGCGCGGCGCTAGCGGTATACGCCTTGCCTTCTACTATTTATTTAGTACATGAGTGTATAACAATATAATTAGGAAGTATAACAATAATATGAAATATAATTATTTATAACTATGTACAAAAATAGCCACCAATATGTACAGTTAATTGGGTTTGTATTTCATCGTTTGACGACTTGAAACATTTTAGGATTTTGTCCACCATTATTAAATTAATAATATTTGTTTATGTTACCTTTGTTCATTCGATCGCTTGTTTCTGCGACGTCCAAAAATAAAAAGATAGGGATATTTTCAGTTCGTTTTAAAAGGCAATTAAATTTTATAGCATAAATTCTCGAATAAGATGAGATAAAATGTTACAGAAAATCTACGATCTTCAATGTTATTCCATAATATTTGTGACAGTGTGTGAATTTTTAAAAACGCTTGAACTGGGTCGCGTTCCGAAAAGGCATTAAGTTGTCTACCTTAGGAACAGATGTCCGTGTGTCATATAATATGTATGTATCTATACTAATATATAACGCTGAAGAGTTCGTTTGCTTGCTTGAACGCGCTAATCTCAAGAACTACTGGTCCGATTTGAAAAATTCTTCAGTTTTATATAGCCTCCTATTTATCGTGGAAGACTATACGCTATATATCATCAACTAAAATTGACTCTATTTTTTGCGGACGAAGTCGCGGGTACAGCTATTATAGTATATGTATATGCCAATATATACCAATATGAATCTATTTATATTTATTTTTTAGAAATATATATATGTATTTATATTTATTTGAATCAATAAATATGGCTTGTTTTTCATACAAAGTCGTTGCGCTGCAAAATTCTTTACAGTTTCATCATTGCTTAATGTAGGTACAATTATTGGCACGCGTCGTTTACACAGATGGACAGTAATGGGGGCAAGCCCATGCAAAGGTAAATTGCACTACAGTACGTGTAATAAAGTAGAATTAGACGTGGGAGTCGAATAAATGATACAAAATAATAAAACAAACGATGGGCTGGCTCTGACTCTCAGTGGAACATCTAGCTACATGTAGTATTTACCTAGGAATCTTCAAATAAGTCTATCTCTCTCTTCAAATAAGTAAATATATCTCTACTCTCTCTCTCGCCCGATAGCTGGTCAGATTCACTACGGGTACGTGGCCTCAGACTACTCTAGCTGCTATAGTCACTTACCCTATACCATCCGTGATAGTAGTATCCGGATCCTTTCTTTCTTTTCCATCTACCTTTATATCCTTTTACTCCAACCCTTATTTCTTTAGTCCTATCTTATGAAAGGTAGCGTCACACTTGCAGTCCTTTGGGTTGCAGCCGCATTAGGCCCGTTTCCTCTTGTAATATTAACAAAAAAGGTTGCCAATGCAACATTCATCTGCAACCCTGACAATCTCCTGTTAAGTTGCCAAATAGTGGAAATCAACCAGTACTGTCAGCAACATTTTTTTCATTGTCATCGTATACTCCACGGGCTGTAGGCCCGTGCCGTTGTTATTTTCTTATCTTCTTAATTTTATTTTATTGTCATCTTCGATGTCAGCATCTTTCGCTTGCTAAAGTTTTGCCAACTTTATTTCAATAGAGCTCTCAGCAAAAATAAACTAAACTAAAAATTAATAAGTTACTAAATATTATGTACGAAAAAAAACTTAACATAAAACCTTGATCGAAAACTCGTGAAACATAGAATAAATGGTAAACATTCTCACGCTATAAATTGTTGAATACATGCGTGGAGAGATTTTATTTTCTATAAATTGACGCCTTGACGCTTGCTCGACGTGATTACTCATAATAACTGGAGCGATTAGTTCTGGCATATGTAGAACACGATCTACTCTGGCCAGCTCAGCTTTTCTTCGGAATAATAATCACGTATTTTTCTTCTGCAATAACTGAAATTGTTTACAGGAATGTAAATATCAACTACACAAAGTCAACACATAGCTTATCTGCTGAAGAAATGAAACAGCTTTTTACGCGGGGTTATTTGAAAAAATCGAAAAATGTTTTTTTTTTTATTAGCGTATAATGTCCCACTTCTAGGCAAAGACCTCCCCACTCTTAGACCACTCTCCTCTATCCAGAGCTAAACCAATCCACTCCTATCCCGCAAAGGCGACCAACTCGTCGCGCCACCTCTTCCTCGGCCTACCTGGTCTACGGTGGCCATTGGTGGGAGTCCATATAGTCGCAACATTCGCCCACCTTTGCAGGTCCATTCATGTCACATGCCCAGCCCATTCCCACTTGAGCTTTGCTGACTTTTTTCCCAATTAAATAATTTATAAAAAAAACCAAAACTTACAACTTTCGGTAAGTACCGTGCCCCCAAAACAGAAGTGGCAAAAAAGTTCTGTGTAAGAGTATTATCAAAGCATGTGCTATAACACAGGAATTAAGTTGTCTACCTTAGGAATAGATGTCCGTGTGTCACATAGACCTATATATTTATTTATTACCAGACCTATCGATAAATCCGTTATTAGCGGATGACAACTATCTCTCTGCCTTACAACTTTGTATGTGCCGCGGTTTTCGAGATTCCCTGTTAGATTCCTTCCGCGTATAAATATATAGATTTCTTGATTTATGAAGAAATTCAGTTCACACACACTAATTATAGTATCAATCGAAGCTATATACACACGTTCATAAAAAATGGCAAAGAGTGTGTCAAGACACGCTTACATAGAACGGTTCCGTATCTGATAAGCTATAAACGTATTTGTTAAATAACTTCAAAAGTTGTTGTCCGATTTCGTTTAAAATAATTTTCCAAATGAGTTTTTAGCATGTTCTATCAACATGTAAAATTTCTATTCTCTACGTCTAATAGTTTGGAAATGCTAGGGGGAGGACTACCTTGCGGGCAGACAGGCGGAGGAACAAACGGACAGAACGAAATTATAAGGGTACCTTGTAGTACTAAGGAACCCTAAAAATTATGTATAAAACTAGCTATATCCTATGACTTTTAAAGGTTTTTTATTATTAATTTCAACGTTGAAATCAGACGCTTCAATGTTGTTTACATCTGTAGATTTAACCCCCTTCAAAAATGTTAAATTCTCAATTTTCTTTAATAATCTTCGTTGTTTCATTTATTACGAACGCAAATTACTGTACGAAGTGTAAAAGCCTGTAATCTGTTTACACATTTATTTAAGTGTCAAATTACTTGTTTACACGATCTGTAAATGTAAACATACCTTTCGTGATATATTTGAATACAAAACAATCGAGACTGCTACACTGATTTCAAAAACAAACAAACGAAACTGCCACTAAAAGTGACAGCGAAATTTTGAATAATCTGTTTACATTTCAGCAAAGCGCTATTCTAGATTTAACTCTGACCTAATTCATTATCTGTCCTTAATATATAAAACTGAAGAATTTGTTTGTTTACTTGAATGCGCTTATCTCAGGAACTGCGTTAAAGTTTCGTAAAAATCATGTATGATAGAAGAGCTCTTCTTTAAAGGTTCTAAGTTAAAGTTCTCAACAGCATAGGTTGACTCACTATAACCTTTTTTATGCTAACCAAATTTCTTCGAGAATTATCTATACTAATATTTAAAGCTGAAGAGTTTGTTTGTTTACTTTAATACGTTAATCTCAGTAACTACTGGTCCACTTAGGAAAATTCTTTCAGTGTTAGATAGCCCTTTTATTGAGGAAGGCTAAAGTCCTTATATCATCATGCTCAGACCAATAGGAGAGGAGCACCAATGAAGAATGTTTCAAAATCGGGGGTTTTTTTTTACTATTGAGAGCTTTCGTTGCGTGCGCTGCGTAAACGGTTAGTTTCACAAAAATCATGTATGACGGAAAGTTAAGCAAATTTATTCAAAATAATGCATTATTCGTGAAGGTGTGTTTATAAACATGATATTGATCCACCAAAAACTATATTTTAAACCTCTAAGCGATAAGATGGTCCCACGCGAACGCAGTCGCGGGGTACAGCTAGTCTTTCATAAATCACATCATCAAATAATAAAGACAAAACCCTATTTCAAATGTTTTTATTATATTGAAACTTATGATCCGCTTTATTTTTTCCTAACGTTTAAGAATAGGCATTACATTTTAAATTTAACACTGGTAGTTATTCCGCTATAACTGGCATGAAATTTAACATTTTAACATTTCGCTTAAGCCTATATTTTTAACATTGGTATATTATTAATAAATTTGGATGGAGATATAAAAAATGCTCATTCCTACGGCCCATTATGCAGTCAAAGAGTATAAATAAATATATACAGGAGGACTATATGACACACGGACATCTGTTCCTAAGGCGGACAACTTAATGCCTGTGTCATAGGTGAATTCAAAGTGACTGTTATTTCTCCAGCTCTTACTTTGATTGTTCCCAATCCCGGGCTGCTTTGGGCTGGTTCTGCTCAGAGATCGTTGTCTTGGCCATTTTTTGCTGTCAGCGGCAGACGGAGCCATTTAACGTAAAACAATGGAGCTGCTGTCATTGGCTCTAATTAAAAGTAGGCTTTGCTGGAAGTGGAGTCGTTCGAAGGCAGCTGGCTCATTTTTCATAAATAAAAACGTCTCCAAATATACCAGTAATTTTATATTATTTTTTGTGATAAAGGAGTATAAAGATATATAATTATTACTATATCTATTTATGAAAATAAAAGGGATAAATAAAAAGATACCCCGCATAAGAGTATCGTTCATTTTCAACAGGAAAATTTGCACCTTCCGTCCGTGTGTACCGTTTGCCGAATTCTCTGCGCAATGCGAAATATAAAAGGAAGTAATGGTACTGTAACTTAAAATATTTTAAAATAAACTTTTATTTATACGTACTAATATGAATACAGTAAACTATCTATTGAAACTTTTACTATCAGCTTTTATCGTCATTACCCTATTTATATGATAGTAAACTTGTCGCGAGATTTCATTACTCGTATTTCCTTAGTTTAAATTATATTTAATTAAGATCGGTACTTACGTATTAACGCCTAAGAAGCAATATCTTCGTATATTGTAACTTGTGTCTCGATCTGACAACGCAACTTCCGTTGAGCTTGTTGTTCGCAAGCGCACTTTCCTTGTGTGTTAATCGAATTGCTATACGAACACCTTGGCCTCTCTAACCCATCCATGACATTGTTACAATATGTGCAGCTTCGTTGGCCTTAATACGTAGGTACCTTAAAATCCATAAATGATATTTAATTTTCTTGTTTATATACACAGGTGAATCTCGCGATAAGCTTTTATATAATATAAATAAAGTAATGGCCTTAAAAGCTGATTGTAAAAGTTTCATTGAAAAAGTTTATTATATTTCTTTCAGTACCTTGAAATAAAAGCTTTTTTTTTCAAAGATCTTCCTTAAAAATTATTTTTTACTCTTTAGTTATCCATGAACGGATTTCTCAATCAGTATCAGTTTTTTCACGAAGTTCCTATGACCGTTTTCCAGCTTCATCAGCAAACCCTGTTTACCATTTAGTGCTAAAAAAATCGTCAAGACGAATCAGATGAGCCCAAACTCCATGGTTGACATATCATTTTATTAAGAAAAAAATATTCGTTTATCACAGGCATATGTTTATTTATTTTATTTATTTATTTATTTATTTTTGGGAAACAAACAGCACAATATTCCATTAGTTGTAAATTAAATATAAAATAAAACATAAGCCAATTAAGCTTCCACTTAACTCTTATACAGTTATAAGGCAGGTGACAATTGTAAAATATGTACTAAGAAAAACAAAGAAGCTACAAAATCTATCACCCGGTCGCGCTAAGAACTGCTTAACCTAGCGATCGACTCACATGCCGGCTTCTTATTAGGCTCTGATCTCCTCGTATAGAATCAGTGAACTGCTTTAACATATGTGCATTTTTATATAAATTACGAGTAGATTAGTTAAGATACCAAATTTAATTCAAAAATTAAAAAAAAAAAACGTACAGTGGCTCTACAAGTGAAAAACAAGTGTACAAGTGAATAAATACTTGAACACACAGAGTGGTCGGTAACGGTAACGATATCAATTTGAATGCCTTTTTTGTTTGTATTTAACTTAATATTTTTGCTTTTGGGAACCGACAGTGATGGGTTTTGATTCATCAAATATTTCATCCCACTTGATTTGTCGATAAATGTTCTAGGGGTTGGTTTTGGCCACTTTAATAACATTCAGTGTAATTTAAAATTATTAGAATCAATAAATCGATGACTCCCACATAAATTGTTGTAACCCCAAATTCCCAACTTCACAATAGAGCATTACGAACATGTAAATTGAAATAAAAACCTCATTATATAACACATTTGTGTATAAATTATATACTCAATAATGTCTATTACATTATTGTTTACAATAATATATTAAAAAGTGACTGTTATAGTACAATTTAGTTGTTTATGACGCTCTACTGTAAAGCTGGAAATTTGGAGTTACAACAATTTACGTGGGAGGTATCGAAATATCAATATGATTACGCGACGTAACCAGTGTTATATGCAATAAAAAAGTAAACAATATAAACAATCACTGACATTGAGTTTTCCGGCAGTTTTCTTTGGGATCGCTCCGCCCGGCTGGAACCAGCAAGGTCGATATTTATTGTCATATAGCTGAAGAGCTCTTGACACATTTTTGGGAAGGTGTTTTAGGCGAGCTCCAATTGCGAACGTGTATTTTATGTATGGGAGAACCGTAAATCATGAGTCTGCCAGACTGATTTTGGAATGTGCGAAAAATCTAGTAGAAACATGTACCTTAAGCAATTTCTTCTATTCTTATATTAAAATACACACATCGGCAGAATTAGCGGAACAAAAAAGGGAGAATATAAAATAAATAGTTAGTTTTATTTTTTAACAAATAATAATTAAATATGAAAGAACTATTAAATAATGTCGTACATATATATTAAACAGCAATTATTATAATTATGTAGTTTTTATGTTTGCTTAGTCTATATTGATGCGCATGTTGTGATCTGCTATAATTAAAAGAGCACACAATCATCGTGTTCGATTATTTTGTTAAAGTTCAAATCTATATATGGTATGTATTCTTTGTTGGAGGTCCTTAAATAAATTAAATAAAAATGTTTCGACATTAATTTGCTACACCATACTTAAATATAAATGAACGAAAACTTAAACTAAACAAAATGCATTTTTATTCGATTCGCAGCTTACACAGATGGAAGGAAATCTTAATGGGAGTACGGAGTGAGGGGGGGCGGGGATCTGAAAAGGGAACTCTTGATATTAAACATTCATTGAATTATTTATTTGTAAACCGTCTCAAAAACCTAAAATCTTCAATTATTTCTCTGTCCTTACGAATTCTGTCGGTGTTCGCATTCCCGACATGCCTAAAACACCTTCCCAAAAATGTGTTACGAGCTCTTGGAAGAACAGTAGTGTAACCACTTAACTTGTAATGCTACATTTGCATGTCATTACTCAGCTGTAGATAAAACGTATTGGATATCTCACATCGCTTAGCATTCATTACATATAAAAAATAATGAAATGTCAACATTAATAAGTCCTGCGTAATCGCAAAGTTCAGTAGGGTGACCATGATGCTTTTAATTTTTTTAACTGATAAATGATGTAATATTTGGGATTAATAAACAATATATTCATTTACTGTACTCACTAGTTTTAGTTTAGGAAAGAGTTAATCATCTATTTAGAGAATGTTACGCAGCATGGTCTTATATTGTAGAGGTACATTCCTGTATATACTTACTAGGTGTTACCGCGACGAAATTTAAATTTGCGAGGGCCCCTAGACCCCTTAATCTAGCCCTATCTAAAAATCCTTTCTTAGCAGATCACCACTTAATAAAAAACTACCTTCCAAATTTCGTCTCTGAACGTCGCGCGGTTTTCGAAATTTCGTGATAGGTGGCCTTTCGCTTTTATATGTGTAGATTTATTTTTAGACTAGTCACTAATAGCTAGTTATGTCTATAGATACCTTTAATCGATCTTCCCATAATGTTAATTGACATGTTTAGAGAGACACTTCAACGCGACAGATACCTGTCGGACTTAAAGTAGATGAACACTCCTATGTACACTTATGTATATACTGTAATCTCCCCTATAACACGGTGCTCTTATAACGCATAAATGTTATTCTATAAAATTATAATATATATTATATTGTGCGCATGCGGAGTCTTACAAAGTGCGTTATATGAGAATACTCCTACAACACGTTTTCCTATAACTCGGAATCAATCTACCGTGCTATAGGAGGTTTACAGTATAGCACTCTTATATAAACTTCTTCGCTATAAACAATATTCCCTAACCTGCTTTCTTAGACGACCTCTCTAAGGGGTAATCCATAAATAACGTCGCACGTTAAAAGGGGGTCACCAAATTGTGACATTGTCTGATAATGGACAGGGGGATAAAGGCTTTGTGACGTCACATTTAAAATTTTTAAAGGTTTTGTGTGTTTCTAGTAACTTTAAAAAATTAGTCGTTTATCGTTTTCTAACTTGTGCTTTGTTTTGGTATAGTATTATATATGTAATATTTTTCCTAATACTAATTTTATCAAAGATGGCTTGATAAAAATATTTTGCAACTATTTTGTCTTCTTTTAATTATTTTAAATAACTATTGCTCAGATTTATTTATACCTATTTTTCCCACTGCAGGATAAAGTTCTCGACCCCATCATCATTCCATATGACTGTCTCTAAGGCTATGCATTGCCAGTCACTATTATAACAATCCAAGTCATTCCTTGTCCAAGTCGTTTCCTATCTGGGGTCCGTAAAGTGGAAATTTTGACCCAAAGATCAGCCGACATGCGGCAGACAGTCTAGTCCAATCGCACTTCAGCTATCCAGTTGTTTCGATTATTTTTAATAAATGAATAAATTTTAAATTTATGTGATGTCAAACTAAGAGAGTGGGGGTGTAGAAAATGTGTCAAGGACGGGAGAAGATTAAGAAAAATTTGTAAATTCGTGCGACGTTATTTATAGATCACCCCTAATAAGTATCTTATATATAATAACAATTTTGTATTGATATTCGGATTTTTTCTCTTTTCAGCATTACCACCGTCGTATGACCAAGCAGTGTGCGCCAAGCAGCCAGCACACAACCCACAAATGCCTCACTAGTGCTTTTAGTGTAAATAGAGTTGTATACTACTAAAAAGTGTTACTCAGTGTCACTCGCCTCAGAGTTGTAGCTCAACACTTAAAGTCACTGTCGTGAGTGTTGACCTCAAGCGTTAAATTAACTCTATGTCATATAGAATACGATTTAACAGATATCCAGGTTGATAAACGGGTATGTCTATGTGTATAATGGCCGATTTTATCCATTTTATTCAAGAGACCCTCTTAAATTTGTAAAGGTCATTGCTCATTTGCCTGCCTCACATTACGTAATGAATATTTCACTATAAGAGTTTTTAAATAGAAAATCTATCAAATCAGTAGCTGAAATTTTTAAAATATGTTAACTCAGTTCGATATAGGACGATTTTTATAAGATATTGTATCAAAATGTTATATGGGTGGTAACCATTATTCAGAGATATAATATGTGTACGTATCTCTCTCAGATAAACACTTTGACGTACTAATATTAATGTGTAAGTTAAGTAATTGTCGAAACGAATATTCTGTGTGTTAAAAATATATAAAAAAATGCATTATTCACTAAATTCCTTCATAATTTAGGTTTTGTACTGTTTTGTAGTCATTATACAAATACATTTTATCAATTGTCCCGTTGGCGTTAAGTTGGTAGTGACCCTGGTTTCCGCTTGTGGGGTTGTAGGTTCGATTCCCACCTCGAGTCTGGGGGTATTATCTATGTGTATGTATTTATATATTTCTACAAAAAATATATATTTGTGTATAACAGACGTCTGTTACCTATGACACAGGCATTAAGTTGTCTACCTTAGGAAGAGAAGTCCATGTGTCATATAGTCTCATATATTTATTTATATGTAAATATATAATGTATATGTAAAATTTACCAAATTAGTACTATACTCTTTTTAAACTTTTCATTTGTAACCTAATTTTAAAATTGCTTGAATTGAATGACTGATTTGAATTCGCTCACACATACGTGCTAAAAGGGTAATTACCTTAAATCGATAATTATAACAAAAAGCGCATTAATGTTTAATACAGATCGAATTTTCTGAATACAATGTAAACTCTTTATAACGAATTTCAAGGAACCGAACGGTTTTATTCGTTTTAAAGATTTTTGTTATACGGCGAGAGTAAGGAAAATTGTACAAATACGTATAACAAATTACGATAACTTTTATTTATTACTTTTTATTGATAATTACATTATTCGGAAGATATATAATCTGTTAAATTTGCCGGACTCTTTTTCCTATGCCAATTTTTTTTTATTATATATTTCTTAAATATTTTAAGCGTACCTTCGACACGTATTCGAGGCAATTTACGATAACTGAAGCAAGGCATTTGTTTACGACCTCAAGGTGTCTTTCTTAGAAATTTCGGCACATCAAAAATTTAGTCGGAACCTTACATGTCAAAAAATATATACAAAAGTATTTAACACTATTAAATACAGTTGCATATATTTTCTGATTGTGCTACAAAGAGTGTAGAATCGTCTAAAACAATAAAAAAGCATTCGTCATCAATTTATGTAGCGCTTTTTATTACAATTTACCTTTTAGGTCTGAAGATTTACAGCCATTAGGAACAGATAATAAAAGCTATAACTGTAGAACTAACTTACTTTAAGAACTGTAATACTTTGGCAACAAAGGTTCATTTGATTACAGATTAAATATGTATATTAAAATAACTAACCCTCTCAAGCAGTTTTATAGAAACAAATTATTTGTAGTACTTTACTTCTTGTAACGAATATATATTAAAATCAAAACATCATAAAACTCCACTCTTCCATATCAGAAATATAAATAATTCAGTATTAAAAAGTCGTAAGCATTCAGTAATATTACAGCTTATCGTAACAACAATATGGATTTTAATTAACGTTCTATCGATAGCTATGTTAATTGTTAGACAAAGAAACCTAATCTTAAAAGTATGGCAGATATGTATAGTGATAATTGCTTTGATGTTATTACAAATCAAGCTGATCAATTCAAACCCTATTTTTAGGACCACATCAAAATTACTAAATGTTGGAAGGAGAAACCGTTGTTGGAAACAGATCTGTAAAAGCACATATCGACCGAATACAGCAAAAGGACGAATTATTGGGCTATGCGGTATAGATTCGTACGAAGATAGTGTTTTTGGATGCTTACCGTACGATACTGTAAAAGGACAAAATAAATTACACACGAAGTTTTTATTAAGCTTTACACTAGAAACAATTCTCTGTAATGGGTTAGCAAGATGTCGGGTTGCGACCGATTTACCGGATGAGGTTGTATTACCTGATATATTAAAAAACCCAATATATTCAAACAATACAAAAGATTAGGTAAATATAATTATAATAAATTGAAATATTTCAATATTACCTATTGTCTTTAATGTTATAAATTGAAGTATTGTTTCAAACATTTGACCGGTAAGCCAATAAATACTACGTCAACAAAAATCATTTGTGGATGGAGGCTAATGACGCGCGGCAATAAAAAATAAAAAAAAGTAACTGTAGAATAATATGAAATAAAAAAAAATTGTAACCGAAAGTGTTCTATTTTGTGGAAAGGATGATGATGTTTAAGGATGTTTCATTATTATTTTGTGCGTCCTTTTAATTCAAATTAAGAATTGTAAGGTAAGAAATAGCCAACCTCCAATACCAAACCAGCCTGTTTCAGAATTGTACAAAACAATAAGAAAAACCTTAGTCGTCGTTATTACAATTTACCTTTTAGGTCTGTTGATTTACAGGCATTATAAAAGTTGGTGTAAAGACTCAGAATATATTCTTTACTGTTCAGAAACTAAAGCAACACTGTTAAAAGTTTTAGGCCTAACCTACTCATAACATTTAATTTTATATACTACAAAATATAATGGTAGGGAGCCCAAGAGGGGATTTTGAGCAATACTCGGGCGCGTAGAAAACCATACAGGAGAGTTCGATCGGGTGCGTCAGATTAAGATAAGTTTACATTTCAATAATCTGACAAATTCAGGATGAAACAAGAAAATGGGAGTGTCACAAAATCATTCGTTGATCGCTAATCAAATATTAATCGCGATAATTTTTTTTTATTGTGTAGGCATTCTTTTAAGGATTACGGAAAAAATATAATATGAAGATTTTCTAAAGGCATTGTGTGAAGCGTACGTTTCAGGCGTTATTAACATCAAGACCATACATTAAAATGACTTTTTTAATCATTTTTGCACTTAATCTATGTAATCCAATAGATCCCTACAACGCTTTAGTGATTACAAATTTAGCATCATGGGCTCCCATATGACAGTATTATATAAAATGACGCTATCACATATCTCATTTATTCACCATCATCATAATTTTAACTCAGTTACCATCAAGTCATAATAATATGTCTGATGACTCTCATTATTTCGACTGGCTCGTTGGCGCAGTGGGTAGTGAAGATAAAAGAAAAGGTCGCAATACATATAAAACACGACAAGAACGAGTAAATACAGAAACCCAGCTTTCTTTTTAATAATTAATAAAATTGAATTTCAATACGAGAAACGGTAATGAGTACGTAAAATCCAAAGCAATTATTCGAATGATCAATCTATTTGATGAATTTTCGATTGAGAACTGCACAAATTATTACAGTACAGTTAAATTTTAATGAATTTAATTGCATTGAAATCATATTATAGTTTTAACAATCATAAATGTTATGAAGACTAGCTGATACTTGCAACTCCAGCCGCATGATTACATATAATTTTTTTTTTTGGGAACAAATCTTAATGAGTTTGGGATCTTGATACCTCAATGATCGTAAAAAGTGAATGATATCCGTAAGGTTCCCGGTTGAAAGCCTAGATTATCATCGCGCCTATTTTAAGTCTTCTTCACAAAAACAACCAAAAAAAAAAAAAAAAACTAAAATGCGTTCAGTCTAAAAATACACGCCCTTCCAAACCGCTAAACTCCGCTAAACCGATCGCTCGATTAGTAGAACTTAAACTGTGTTTGCGTTTACAATAACATCGCTGCACATACATAAGCAAGCGTTACAATTAAAATTTACTTTCATACTTTAAACTAATGAATTTTGTTGGTGGGGCGTGCATTTTTAGACTGCACGCACTGTACTTACCTCGCCCTTTTCGTTTACCTTTTTCATTTACGATGTTTATAAATCCTATGAAGCCCTAAAATTTCGCGCCTATCCCAATAGAATGCTGACTTTTTGGTGCAGCATCTGACTCGACTAGATCCATTGAGCTCAGCTTTACAAAACCCACCAAAAATTCATCCTATCTGGGCTGTTATTTTGGTTCTTAAATCCAGGCTTTCGCGTGTGGTATTTCGTTCAATAACTCTGTGGATTTTAGAGGATTGCAGCTGCATTGTTTGCATTCCCTAACGAAATGCGAACAGCCTAAAAAAGAGCGAATTCCTGAATGTGCCTGTGAATGCGTTGCATAAAAACGCAGAATCGGATGAATAATTTTCATTAAAAACATTTTACAAATTCAAATTCAAATGATATTTTTTTCAAGTCGAGCTTTAGAAGCTCTTTTTAATCGTCAAATATTTTAAAAGCTACCACTGATTCGGAAGAGTCGTGCCACGAGAAGAATCAGCAAGGAACTCGTTAGCCACTTTTTAAAAACAGTTCTTACAAAAATTAGTTTTTCACATTTTTGCATGTTAACTATCACGTACAAAGCAAAACATTTTATTGTACACTAGCAGTAATCCGCAACTCCGCCGATGTGAATTTAGTGCTTTTATTGATATTAAGGTTTTTTTGTTCGATACCGTAATTACATAGCTTAGGTATAGAAAAGTCACCTATACTATTCTTTGTAAAATACCTACCAGTGTCCAAATCCAGCCGTTTTGGAGATTTCCTGGAACAAACGGAAGGACGAAAATGATTTAACTTGCGTTTTCGTTATAGGTATCGTGTATATAGTCATAACGAATTTAAAAAAAAAATAATTTTACCTTATAAACACACCTAGTTTTAAGCGTTTGACGGGTTTGACTTTGTACTTTCAACTTACCTGAGAAAACAATAAATTTCTTTTTTATAAGAATTATTTTTAAAATAGTGGTCAACGAGATTCTTGCTGGTTCCTCGCGTTGGCCTAAACTTTTAAGAATCAAAGGTGGTTTTTAATATATTTGGGGACAAAAATGTTTTCATGTTGCGTTTTTGTTATAGGGATCGTGTATCGTGTGCAAATCATAAACCGCCAATACAGATAGCTTCTATATCTGTATGTACAAAATCTCTAAATCTATACATATTAATAAAATTGAAGTTTATTTAATATTACGTCAAAGTAATTTATTTTTTCTGTATACAGGTATATAGTCAAAAGGAATTATTGAAAAAAAATAAACAAAATTTCACTAACACTCACCTTCACTGCCAGTGTTCCCTCCCCTGCCTAGCCAAATCTGGTATGATCCTACTAGTGCGGCTTACTAGTGCTGCGGCCTACTAGTGCTAATATATAACAATTTCTCACGTAAAGCTTCACGCATATTTACGAGTAATAATATTCTTTTCAGATACCAGACCAAAACAGCCACCAAAATGTTGAACGAAATGTTGCCGACCATGAGAAGTTTGAGCCCAGATCCCGTTGACATCGCTGCCGTTAATAAAAAGTATATAACGGTAAGAGAAAAGAATATTATCGTTATCTTCTAAGGATGTTGATTTATTAAATTACTACAAACATTTTTTTAAAGACTTCACATCATCAGGTTTTAAATTTATTTCGTCCATTTTGTTTCGTCCCAATTTCAGGAAAGTTGTAAAAAATAAAGGTAAAGGCAAAATATAAAACCAAAAAAAAAAAACAGTTGTATTGAGTTTAGGTGCTATTTAATTATAAATATATTGAGTTGTTTAGTGCAAGTGCAAAAAAGAGGATGTTCCTAGTTTTCCTATTTACACATTTACAATCAACCAAATTTGAATTGATGTAAATTTTACTCAAATTTTCGACCAATCGTGATTAATTAAATTTTCAACTATACTGACTAAATGTAATATAAAATAACATTCTCCTATCAACAGAGTATATACATAGCTTTAATATAGAAAAAATGGACAATTTATATTCATCAGAGTGAATAACTGCGAAAATTTTCATTACAATATAATACAACTAGAATATGTTATTAATATATATTACGGGCTAGACTCCGCCATACAACTATTTATTTTTCAGTAATTTCTTTTCCATCCATACCATAAATTCTTATTCCATCTCTTCAATAATTCTTATTTTATTTCCTTTACTAATTCCCCGAAAAACATAACTATTACAATGTATTGACAGCTGACAGATAACACTCCCATTCCCGCCATTATTTTTCTTTTTTTAAAATATCTTTGGCAAGATTTGGAGGTCATAAATGTAGGCCACAATACATCGATAAAGGTGTATTATCGAATTAACAGAATAGATGATAATAAATATAGTATATAGTTGTATTATTTGTTTTATCTGTTATATACTTTGTCTTATTTATATCGTTCTGCGCAAGGTTATCTCTGAAGTGACTTTTGGCGGGACCTTAGCCGTGACATAGGGATACTCGTTTATTAATCATATTTTATGGCAAGCTAATAGAAATCTCTCAACACGATCCTCTAAGAAATAAAACTTATGATTATTCAGTCATTAAATTATTTTTTATACAATAATAGATCATAAATACTTCATTATCGCTCGTGTGTTCGCGACTTAGTCCGTGTAAAAATTAGGTAAAAAAATAGATTCAATTTTATTGCTATAGGCTATATATTTAGTAATATATAGCCTATAGCCATCCTCGATAAATGGGCTATCTAATTTCAAAAATAGTGATAACCTCATAAACAGCATTATTTGCCCAAACATATAATCGTATTCATTGCTTTATTGTTTCACGTATTGAAATTTCATAAAGTATTTTCCTCAAAGTTTCATGGACTTCACGTCTTTTAAATGATTTTAAATATGAGCCGGCTACAATGTTGCTAATTTAGCTAAATTTTTGGCGTTACGTATAAAGCATATTGTTTAGTATTTTTTTTATTTTGTTTTTTAAATTACAAGGAGTAAATAGGCAGGCGGTTCACGCAAGTGACTACCGACGCCCAAGGATATTTGCACCGCCAGAAGGGACGCAGATGCTTTGTCGGCCTTTAAAGAGAGGTTTAGGCCACCGGAAACTCTCATAAATCGATCGAAACTCGACACCAATAACAATCACTTGACGCGACAGCATTGTGGCCACTTCACGCCGAGCATATGTGAGAGAGAGGTACTGGTACGCGGACGCACCGGAACAATTCTGCTGCAGACCTTGCATTATTTCTGGGAAGGTTTACGGAAAAGGAGAGAAAAAAAATCAAAAGAATATAAAAAAAAAACTAAAAGATGGGCTGCAAACCAAAAGAACTGCAAGCATTGTCCTTTAATTCATTTATTAAATGCGGAGGGCATTACAGTCGACGTTACAGCTATCATGCCTTGTTATTGGCATGTGTGGAACATCGTCTTCGCGTTTCTTTTTCGTGTGTATAAATAAAAGTTTACTTAATGTCGTTTTTTTGTTCACAGTTCGCGGCACCTCGGCCTGGCGGGGAGTCATCATGTTTGCAGGGCCCCGACTGTTTCATGGTACGTATACTTTTTTTTACGTTATTAATATACTTTAAGAAATAATTATTTATGGCAATGATTTATTCGAAAATTAATCTTTTGAATTTTCTGGTCCTTCCACTTTAGAATGATAAATTGTTTATAACGTGTTAGTATAATTGGAAGCAAGGATGATATGTTCAGGGAGGGGTTAAGATGTTCAGGTAGGAGTTAACGATGTGTCCCACTCATGACATGCCCTATGTGCCCAGACATCTGAACATGGGAGCATTTAATGGCTGCATCAGATAGAGCGATATATGTGGCTACTTCTTGGGTCACTACTACATAACAACTAATTTTGATAAAATTCTTTTATTTAAAGGATTAGAAGAAGAAGTGGAAAGTGCTTAAAGATTAAATTTTAAACTGCTTTTGTTTTGGATGAACCATTTCTTATTTGTGACTGTTTTCTATAGCTCTTTCTAATTTATTCAGTTACTTATATTTAAAAAAATATATTAACTGAACTAGATAAAACCTTAATGATAATTCACTATCGTTGTTAGCTTTTTACTCTGAAAACTTATTATTACAATTTACAAATGTAAGAAGCCATTACATGTAATTGCAAATAATGTTTAAAAATACACACTAATTTACACTAACTGTAAGCTACTTATTGCTCTTTTACTGTGCGATAAATTGTACTAAATTCAACCAACTTTTTAAATAAAAACTTATTCAGAACTCACGATGGAACTCAGTAAAGAAAGATTAGATTCAAACAAACTCTCAAATATAGAAGAACGAAGACCTGTGAAAATAAATCTGTCCTAAAAGCAATATAAGGAAGGTTTGCGTGCGCAATCTTGCCCGTACGGCTGCTGGTTGTCATTTTATTTGATCTGAAAGTAAATGGTATTACCGGACCGTTTTTACAAGTACAAATTGAATTTCAGCTTCCACCGTGTCCCTAGATGGAACTGGGTTATTGGATATGGAAGACACAAATGAACTTTACTGAAAAATAAATGACGTACCTTAATTCACCTTTTGGGTAAAGTTTTCGACAGCGAGTTAGTGAAAATAGATTCCTGTATATTTTTCCTTGGAGTAAAGTGAAATTGATTTTTATAGTGGCTGTAACTAATAAAAGAACTCCCAAAGCTTGTACCGTATTCTTAAATAAAATTAGATTACATACGTGGAAGACACAAATGAACTTTGTTGAAAAATAAATGACGTACCTTAGTTCACCTTTTGAGTAAAGTTTTCGACCGTGAGTTAGTGAAAATAGATTTTAGTATCTTTTTCCTTGGAGTAAAGTGAAATTGATTTTATAGTGCCTGTAACTAATATAAAACTCTCAAAGGTTTGAACGTGTTCTTAGATGAAACTGGCTTATGTTGAGAGGACACAAATGAACTTTGCGGAAAAATAAATGACGTTACTAAATTCAACTTTAGGATACAGTTTTCGACTGTGAGTAAGTGAAAATAATTTTATATTGCTTGTAACTAATAAATGAACTCCCAGAACTTCTACCATGTTCTTAAATGAAATACCTATAACTTTACGACTGGCCCGTCTACTCAATTGGCAGTGACCTTATCTTCCGCTCCGTGGGTTGTGGGTTCGATTCCTGTCTCGAGTCTGGGTGTATTATCTATATGTAGCAAATGTCCATGGGCGCCGGTAGGTACTTCGGTGCCTGCTGCCTGCTCGTCTGCCCCCTTGTAACATAAAAAAAAAAATCTTCACCGCATAGGCATTGCATATTGGTACCGTTCGCAAATCCCCAGACTTGCCAAGGTAGTTCATGTCTAGGCGGAAGATGCTCAGATGGCTTTCGAAAACTATTAAACTATGGCGATACGTTTATGTATTGTAATTGACTATCACGCCAGCTTTTAAACAAAAGCCGCATCTTAATCGGACCATTTATTTAGAGGATATGATACAACAGAAATACACGAACACATCAATTATAACCTCTTTTTGCGTCGGGGATTAAAAACACGTAGAATATAGAAGTACTAATGCTTGTCGCAATTTACTGTGACCTTGCCTTCCCCTCTGGGATTGGGGGTTGGGGTCTTGGAGTCTGGGTGCATTGTGTCTATAACAAGTAGGTATGTATTTATATGTATTATATTTTTAAGCGAAAATTCTTTCGAAGCCGGTTCATAGCCGTAACGGTCTAATACGGCTGCCCATTCAGACGACGGTGTAAAAAACATCGTACCGCAAACTTTGTGATAAGGCTACATTTAATGTTCTAAATAAAATCACAAAATCGTTCAACATGGAAGTGAGAATTTACAGATATTGCCACCTTCATCCCATTCTTGAGCGCGCAATGTATCGTGTGCATTAGGAAGCAATCGTCAACAAAATGTTGACGCGCAAAACAAGTCTACGACCCGCGCCGCGCTACCCCTGTACTTTAAAGTTTTATGTACATTGCGGTTTGATGTAAAAATATTGAAGAAATTTGTTTCTTATTTAAAATCGTATTGGGACAGAAAGTAATAATGATATTATACAGTATTTTGTAAAAAAAATGTACATATCAAGAAAAAGCCGGCGTATATAACTAACAGTATAATATTGCAAGTGATAGGCCATTCAAGCAGCTTCTGTTGATATTTTTTTATCTATGTATTTATTAAAGACACCGAAGTGTCTTTAATAAATAAATAGATAAAAACTTAATTGCTTTATATTGCTAGCACGAATGAAATTAGAACTCGCACGTACTGAATCCTCAACGTTACGGCCATGTAAGTAGCATAAAATCGAAGCACAAACCTTCATTTCACGTGTCACTTCGAACCTAAAAGTAAGTAAAACTATCGAGAATGTTCATGCTAGGCCCTCTGTAAGTGGGTCTGCAATACACTAGTTAAGTATAATTTGAGCATAATTGAATTTTATTTCTTTAAATTTTGTATTGATGTAACCTGTGAGGCTACAATACAAAATTTTATTAGCAATTAAGTTGTTTAAAATTAATGTTTCACTTCACGTTCGGTTTTGAACATAAAAGTTAGTATAACTATCGAGAATGTCCGTGCTTAGGCCCTTTGGTTGCCACAGCCTGATTAAAACACAATATGGTTAGACGAGATTATAAAAATTATGAATATAAAATAATAACGAACCAGTATAACTGCTGGCTGTCTATTATACTGTTCTGTTAAAAAAAGCAAAATATGAAAAATCTGATAAGCCCCGCACAATTACCTTGGAAAAGTGGAAAGACTAGACAAAAATTTCTAGAAGGTATAAAAATCAAATTTTAGACATAAAACGGTGAACTTACATGTAAGAGGTAAAATAAAGCACTAAACTTATATGTAATGAATAAAAGATGTTTAACAAAAATAAACATACAGTCGAATTTAAAAATTCCTTTTATCGTAGTCGTTTAAAAAACATAACGTTAATACGTATTTGCTACTTATAGCTTATGACTTGATTAAAGATAATTTCATTGATACGTTTACTTTGGTAGCTGCGGCAAAATCAACTGACTTTGCTTCTTCGCAAAAACGGTAAACGCTGCGTTTGAACCGCACAACACAGCGTTTTGCGTTACGATCAAGAGATCAAGACCTTAAAGACAAAGGTTCTATCAACATGGAAAATTTCAAGTCTCTACGTCTAATAGTTTGGAAATGCTAGGGGGGACTACCTTACGGGCAGGTATCGGAACGGACGGACGTACGCAGAGAGCGAAATTATAAGGATTCCTTGTAGTGCTACGGAACCCTAAAAAAATGAGAAAACTTATATGAACAATGTATTTTAATACAGGACACGTATATTAAGAAGCTAAAAATAATTTAAAGAAGCTAATGGATTGATAAGCAGGGGCTAAAGTATTGTTTTGTTTTGATTTTTCCTATTTATATATAAATCTATTTTACGTATTATTTTTCATAGGTCTGATTGTCTGGAAGTGGTCGGTAATAAGCGAAAAAAACCATTCGATTTTGCCAAAATTTGTTACACTATCATTTGCCTTGCGATTTTTTATGGACTACGTACAATATTCTCAAGCCTCAATAAATCTATGGCTTGAATTCCACCCTAAATCATGACCACATTGGACAATCGAGATATACAGACTTAAAAAACAAAACCTAGGCATAAAATCATTCCCAGTAAGATTTAAAAAAAAAACATTATTTTCCTCAAATGAACTAAACCTCAGTGGACATGTCGCACACCGCAGTTAACAGTTACTGTTCCGGACAGTAACCGCAGACTTAATTAACTATTAATAACTTGAGGTAAACTCGCGCGTCAACCGTTAAAAAGAGAACGTTTATTATTATAACGCTAAATTATTTTGGAGGTTTACTTGATCTTTATTATCTCAGCTAACAACAGTATCTTCGAGAAGGTATTCGGCGTGTACGTCCATTTGTACTCTTTATGAACGGGTTTACATTAGAGGAAATCCCAAATCTTCCATTCACATGAGAAGTTCTTTATTTCTTGAAGATTGGATAAATACCTTAAATTAATAACTTAAGTATAACTTTAATGTCTAATATGAAATCCTGTTCTAGAAACTACCTAAGTCATTCTTTATATGACAAAAAAAGCTAAGATGAGAGTAAATAAACAGGCTGGTGTTAAGTTAGATTAGAGCTCCTAGAAACATTAATTCATGACTACTACTTTTTTCTGTGCGCATTACAATAGTACTTGTAAATAAACTTGCATAGATATTATATACTTTTTTTTATTTCGCAGAATAGCAAAGAACAGAACGATGGCAGCCGCGAGAAGTTCAAGGACTTCACTTTCGACCATTCTTACTGGTCCTTCGATGGCGGTGACAAGCACTACGCGTCACAGGAGCAGGTCAGTTTTTATGTCCTACAAGTTTATTAATTCCAATACTTAATAGAAGATTACCTAGCTATAGAATGACTACAAAGGTTAGTAATGGTTCTTGAATGGAAACTGAAGTTTGCAATGATATTGAGGATTTAATTGGAAAAGAATTACAAACAAATGCGATCGTTGTAAAAATCAATGGTTGAGGGCCTTTATCTTATATTTGACGACGATTTGGATGCCTTTGCCTTTCCTTTCAAGTTGTGGATGATATTGACCCAAGAAAGAGGAAAGTAGACCGAGAAGGGTAGGCCTTTGCCCGGCAGTGGGACATAATAGTCTAATTTAAAAAAAAAATACTTATAATGGATATTTACAGATTGAAAGAAGAATGTTGTACTGTCACATGAGGTTTTTGGACGTATAAATCATACTTTCCGTTTTTTTTTATCAAAAACTTGAAAGGAAATTGAAATTTGCAAAATAATCGCGTCGCATATCTTATCACTGATCTGGATCTTTATGTGATCTCAATTCGTTTCACGAACTACCTAGAGATTTAAGTGCAAAATATTAAAACAACACACTTATTTAATGAGAGGTTATTTATGATTCTGTTTTAAAGGAGATTTTTCGTAGTATTCTTAAAGCTTTTTAAAAAGTAGGTCTTCCTATGTTGATTCTAAATGTTGTATATATTTTTTAAATATTGTCAATCTCTTTCTTCCTCGCGACGCGATAAAGGTGTTTGTTAAAAAACATCAAAAGTCGTTGCCCTATTTCACTCAAAATAATTTTCCTAATGGGATTTAGAATCTCCTATCAACATAAAAAAAATCACTTTGGAAATTCTAGGGGGAGAGACCACTTGCGGGCGCCCAGACAGATGATCAGAGCGAAACTATAAGATTTGTAGGACAACGGAACGCAAAAAAGAAAAGAGGCTATAGAAATAGAGTGGAATAAAATTTGTATGGTACTCTGTTACAAATACAACTTAGTTGTGTTAGGGTCTAAACTCCTTAAAACACTGGAGCGTTAAGCGTTACGAATAATATGCATACCTAAAAGCTGCTGAACTATCGTTTCCCCCAATCCTAAAAGAGACTTACGATTAGAGGTATGATTTATGTCACAAACATTTTTTAACTTCTCCCCCAGACCTTGTCACAAAGCCTTTAAATCCCCTTCTCGTTGTCACAAAATGACACATTTTGGCGATACCCTCACCACCGTCATTTAACATGTGACATAAATTTGAAATGATACCTTAGTTGGAGGAAAACCAATATATCATATTTAAAGATCTTATATTCTTAAAATAAAAGGCTTTTATAACCACTAACTTTAAGTTGACGAAATCGGCAAGTATTATAACGAGATGTGACGTACAACAGATTTAAATTAAAGAAACAATGTACATATTATATGTATGGATACATTAGTCATACATTACAATTTGAAATTTATACACGATAATAATTTAAACATGTATTGATGTAACCTTCAATTAGGTTTTATGACAATAACTTTCTTATTTCAATGCTATGAGAAAATTATTATGTCAAGTGCGTATCTCGCTGTCCACAAGGAAGGGTTCTGTATTAACAGTACAAATAATTTTGCAAACCAACTTTTTTAACTTTCGTACTTTAATTGTGTAATTACATCTGTAACTGAAGAACAAAACCTATGTAATGTATGAGCTACAAGAAGATAACAAACTTGATAATAATATTAAAATACTCTCTAAAGGAAGTTTCCCTCAAGGAGGTATATTTGTTCACGCTTTTAACAATATTTATATAGAAAGTGTCAGATGAGATGATAAAGATAGACATCATTCTTTCATGTAGGTGGCTTATAATGAGTAAAATAATAATCTTTTATATTCGTGTTCGCCATATTTGATGTAAAATACTATACTAACAACACACGGTCGTATGTTCCATAAGGTAGGTAACAGCCGACTGAAACATAATTTTTTATGTATACTTACATACTTAAACACCTAGTCTCGCGGCTGGAACAGAACCTAAAGCCCCCGGAGTGGAAGGCAGGGAGGGTCACTGCCAAAGATCCAGTCAAAATAAAATCTCTTAGTTAACCATAACGGTAGTTGTTTTAAAATCAGTCGCTATATTTGATCTAAACGAACAATGCGCGTAAAATAACTCATTACAAAGACAAAAAGACACATCACAATAATTAATTAAGAATAAGAATTAATAATTATGTATTCAAAAGTCGCAACATTGCCCGCGGCAAGGCAGCTCCATCTATGCAATACTTCGACATGACATTTAAACTATAAGGTATTTATGGACCATGGAATGTTACTTTCTTTGTAATAGTTGTTTATTTAAATGCAATATAAAACAAATCATTATCTTTAAAAGCACGTTTACAATTAAGAACATTCCAACCAGTGATATTTTAATTACTAAATTAATGTAATAAAAAATGTAAATGTATATAAAAAGCGTGCAATACTTTTAAATATGCTAGTAATTAGATCTCGGATTATCAACATGTACTTGGAAATAAAAATATTTTAGAAGATTGGTTAAGAGAATCATGATATGGTTGACTATAAGACTAATAGAAGAGAATTTCTCGTTAATAAATTTACAATTTATCGCTTATAACTCAGCCATTTTATTAGCGAAAATGACTTTTTTCTACTAATCTAATAGAAATGGAATGCAGCCAGCGGCTGACAGCCTATCACGTTGTTTTTAAACGCACTTGGTGCCAAAACGATTGGCCTGCTGCCTGCTCGTCTGCCCCCTTGTAACATAAAAAAAAAAATGAATATGAGGAAAAATCGGTGCAATGCTGCAACCCGAAAGCTACATCACCGATGCCGTTCCGATTCCATGCGTTCAGGCACATCGGAAAGTCAGTGTTGTGCTATGATCTTTAAAAATCAACAGGCCGTATACTTGTTTGCCATAGTACTTACTAAAAAAAAACTTAGGTGCATAAAATATCAGTCCATCGACTAATACAAAATCATTTTTTTTTATGAATGTGCAAATACGCAATGCACTACTACAGAGGCCCGACATTATACTAGCGACCCGCTCTGGCTTCGCAAGGGTATTTAAATTATCGAAGCTATCATATGAATCCCTTACTTTTTAAAAATATTCTTTCGTCTATGTTAATCAGGTATAATGTAAGATTGGTGAAATAGTTTTCCAAATAGGTCAAGTAGTTTCAATTTTTACAATTTTTTTTTATTAGCCTGTTGTGTCCCACTGCTGGTCAAAGGCCTCCCCCTTTTTGATCCACCTTCCTCTTTCCTGGGCCAATCTCATCCATAACTTCCCCGCAAAGGTATCCAAATCTTCGTGCCACCTTTTCCTCGGCTTGCCGGGTCCTCGGCGGCCATTGGAGGGCATCCGGGAAGTCGCAATATTGGCCTACCTTTGCGTGTTCATTCGAGCCACATGCCCAGCCCATTACCACTTCAGCTTTGCTGACATCTTCCATACATCCATTACCCCAGTAATGGAAAGCAGGGTAATTTTTACAATTAGCTAAAAAAATATTAAATTCAATTTAAGCGTGATGATATATAGCGCATATGCTTCATCGATAAATGGGCTGTCTAACACCGAAAGAAGTTTTCAAATTGGACCAGTAGTTTCTAAGATTAGCGCGTTCAAGTAAACAAACAAATTCTTCAGCTTTGCATACAGTATAAGAGTATAAGATAAGTATAGAGTATAGATTAGTAACAAATAATTCACTATTAGCAAAGATTAGATGCAGGTCTCATAAATTCTCATTCATATTTATGGCCTTAGTAACGAATATTCCTTCCGTGACAGACGGCTGGTTCATGAGGAGTGCATTTCGCTCCGAATAGTCGAGTGTTGGCCTAGCACTTGCCCGCAAAAATAGTACGTTGGTTGGCGAAAAATACACCTCGAAACATTTAATTAATTTTGTTATTGAAGTACGAACGCATCAGTGCTTTAGGAAATTTATGTGTTACATACGTAGTACAGCTGTTTTCGGATTATTATGTAATTTATTTATACGGCTGTATTTATACACTAGCTGTACCCAACGACTTTGTCCGCGTGTGCCTCTCTTATCACTTAAATATTTTTTGGATAAGGTTTAAAATAGTTTTTGGATAAGGAATAACATTATGTTTATAAAAGACCTTCACATATAAGGTATTATTTTAGAACAAATTTGATTAGCATAAAAAAGGTTATATTGAGTCAACCGTAAAACATAGACATATGCTGTCTCAGACTTTTATTTAGAACTTTTAAAGGGGAATAACTTTGTCATACATAACTTTGGTGAAACTTTAAATATTTACGCAGCTCACGCAGCGGAAGCTTTCAAATCAAGAAAAAGAACCCCCGATTTTGAAATATTCTTCATTGATGCTCCGCTCCTATTGGTCCTAGTGGGATGATATATAGCCTTATAGCCTTCCTCGATAAATGACCTATCTAACTCTGAAATAATTAATTGATAGAATCAGTCGTTACTTTGCGGAAATCCATGATATGCATGAGAAATTAAACTACTTTGCTTTAATCCGCGAATGAATACGAGGGAAAATCGGTGTAATGCCGCAACCCGAAAGCTACACCACCGAATCCGCCACCAAAGCTTTCCGCAAAGTAACGCCTGATTCTATCAATTATTTGAAGACGGTGAGCTTGACCGTACAGGCTACGCTCTACATTATTTTCATTCGCGGATTAAAGCAAAGTAGTTTAGTTTCTCATGCAAGTTCATCTCTTGCAGATTCCTGAGTTAGAGAGAAATAATTGATGGTGCACCGTATCAACGATATACGCTATTTAAGTACTTTATTCAATAATAACGTTATGTAGAAATTCGAGAGAAGGAGCCAATTAAAATATCGTTAGTTATACGAGTAAAAATATTATTCTTAGAAAGAAAATAATAATTAAACACGCAAATGAAATTGCTCCTTAAATATATTAAAGCAAGTTCGGCGTTCGATACATTTTGGCAAAGGCGAGCGCTGTAATCCAATGGCCAATTTAAAGTCTGTTAGTGCCCAGTTTCAGTTCACTCCGGCGCCGCAAACTTTCAGCTTTAGTAACTCAAACCACAATAGTTTATTGGCTCGACTTAATCAGTGTGTACTACTTGCACAACTAGCATTTACCCGTGGCTATACTCCTGTGCTCGAAATGATATACACAATATACTTTTAATGTCAAAAGGCGGACATCGCATCTGAGAACGGGCCTTTTAAAAAAGATAGAAATTTCTATTAAAGCCACTTTATTTCAATATATTAAATCCGACTGTGATACGGCTTTACTAGAATTGTGAACGGAATTTATTACATAAGTCAATTCCCAATGCTCCAGTGCAATGTATTTCGTTAATAAATTGCACTGAAGCACTGGGAATATCATAACGTAAAAGTCTGCCTGTCTGTTTGTCTGTTCTTACGGCTAACTGCTGGACAGATATTTTTGTGACTTTCGCTAATTGATAGTACTGACGTGAGTGTCTTTCACCTAATAACAATATAATTTCTTAGGCTAATTTAATTTCAGCAGAATATGGGTAACTATACCATTATAATTTAAATATTAATCTGAATGATTCAACTCTATAAAAACTCGCGAACAATTAAACAATCATCGCGGAAATATTTAACAATTATTCATAACCCGATATAAAAACGCCTGCGCCAAAAAGCACGTAACTAGGTGACAGCTGAAAAGCCAATTTACCACAAAGTTCGCGTCTGTAATTTGCGGTAAGCTTTTAAGCTCTGTAATTGTTTGACGCTTTTCCCCATAAACCGAATTCTCTACAGCTTGTAACAAATTTAATACTATTTAAAAATTTAAATGGAACGAATTTGCCTATGATGGCAGAAGACTAAATTTATGTTGTTTGTATGTATGTAATAATACTCTTACACATTGTAAGAGATAAAGAGGAGTCAGTAATCAGAAATTTTTGTAAATATTTTATGAACACAAAACCAAGAAAACAAAGAATGTTCGGTTAAACACAATTTTATCTCGCGTACTCGACTCACGTTTCGCCCTGAAGCGATATGAAAAAATGAAGCCTGCAACGGGAATTTACGGAAGGCGTAATATACGATAAAGAAAAATGTTCAAAAATTTTCGTCCTATATGATGGTTAAACGTGGGGTTTGTGGATTTTTTGTAATGTATAAGAATCACCCATCTGAGGATCACGGTATAATACGATTATTATTGATGACAAGAAATAGAACTATATAAATATGCAGTTTTTTTTTCAATTTTACCTCAGATCCATGTTTTCTGGAAATTCAATGCTTTATTATAAAAATTGATTATAAATTTGTTTTAGAGATGGTTCTACACTACGTTATTGACAGCAAACAGATTTTTTGCCGCGATCCACGAATCGATCCGATTTTGGACTTTGCTCATAATATTGTGAAGTGTTGATCCGTCCGAACGTGTGACCTGGGTCGAAATAGGTGACAGTCAGGGGGAGTAATATTTTTATTTTATTTTTATTTTATGTTTATTAGAGAAACAAACAGTAATTACAATACTTAGAGTCTAATATAATATAAGATGAGACTGGCCTGTTAACGCAGGGGGCAGTGACCCTGCCTTCCGCTCCAGTGTTCGAGGGTTTGATTCCCGCCTCGAGTATGGGTGTATTATCTATAAATTTATATATTTCTACAAAATAAATATTTGTGTATAACAGACATTAAGTTGTCTACCTTAAGAACAGACGTCCGTTCAAATTTCAGGCTACACACAGAATATTCAAACTTATAAAAATCAGATAAGAAGGCAAGTTTCGAGGTCTTTTTACGTCTTCATTTTATCTGATGTTTTCGTTATACCTACACCGATTTTTACAGTAGTATGTACGATTTTATTAGGATGGTCCCATTACGTATTCTGAAGAAAAACCGGAAAAGATATGAGACTCAGTTTATTTGATAAAATATATTTTAGGGCTGTTGATATTTTTAGCAACTTTTTGATCCCCGGGTAAAACGCCGTGGGATTTTATACTACCCGCTAAGGCGCCTACACAAATCACGTTTACACTTTGGTGCACAGTATCTTAGAAGTTTTCTATACGGGTACTCTTTTAAACAAAGATAATATTTTTACCAAAGCTAATCTTTTAGTCGAAGATAATCTATTAGTCGAATATAATCTTTTAATCGAAGATAATCTTTTTATCAAAGCTAAACTAATTTTATAATCTTTTAAAATTAATCGTTAAAAAATAATATTTTAGTCAAAGATAATCTTTTAGTCGAATATAATCTTTTAGTCAAAGATAACCTTTTAGTCGAATATAACCTTTTAATCGAAGATAATCTTTTTATCAAAGCTAAACTTTACTAAAAATAATCTTTTAGTCAAAGATCATTTTTTAACACACATAATCTATTAATCAAAAAAAATATTTTTATCAAAGCTAATCTTTTATTAAAAGAAAATCTTTTATTCAAAGAAAATCTTTTAATCATAGATAATATTTTAATCATAGATAACATTTTAATCAAAGAAAATCTTTTACTCAAAAATGTCCTTATAATCAAAGAAAATCTACAATATATGAAGAATTTAATATATATCTGGATACTCTAGTGCCGTTTCTTAAAACTCACTAAATTGGAGGTTCGTAAACACCGGAGTTGGCGTTTAACATTAGTTAACAGGAGGGTTATCAATTTGTTGACTGAACTCTACTAACCCGTCATATCTATATTCATACTTATTGAAGTCATCTGCACTGAGTCATTTACAGACTGCAGGGTCACGTACGCAATATTTCGGGAATGCTGACTCTATTGTAAACACTAACTATATTCGCCGATGATACATACGAGTATATTCGGATATTTGCTAATATACCAGAGATTGGAGGTAGGAGAAAAGAGTTTTTAATTAGAGGTAGCGCCACGCTTGAGGTCCTTTGGTCTGCAGCGGAATTAGGAAGTACCTCTACGTCACATAAGATCGGCGCAAAGAGGCGGCAATAACGTCACGGCAAGTGATGGTACTGTTGTCGCGTTTCGTTCTGGTTTTTAGAGTTCCAAGTGGCCCTAACCCCTCTTCAAAGGCCGGCAACGCATCTGCAAACCTCCTGTTGGTGTACATAGTCACTTAAGTAAATCACCTGTACATTTTTCCCTTTGTTATATATTTTAGAAAGGCCGTATATAACAAAACGGATTTTTTAGGATTCCAACGTACGGGTGCTTCGTTGCAAAGGCACTAAAAAAAAAAAAAAAAAAAAAAAAAAAAAAGGATGCCATGCGCAATGATGATGATAGGTTTGAGGGATCCCATGGCTATGCGTATTCTTTGTGAAGGACTTCCATTTACAAGAATCCTACACCCTACAGGGAATGCTTGTTTATACCTTTTTTTTTTTATTGTACTATGGGGCAGACGAGTAGGAAGCAGGCACCGAAGTGTCTACCGGCGCCCATGGACATCTGCACGACCAGAAGGCCAGCAGATGCGCTGCCGGCCCATAATGACGAGTTTAGGCCATTGTTCCTTTGGTATATAATTTAATACCAGTGTTATAGGTAAAAGCCGACTGATAGACAATTATTTTTAATATGTAAATATATACTTATAGTATATATTATTATATAGAGCTGAAGAGTTAGCTATTTTGCTCGAACGCGCTAATCTCAGGAACTACTGGTCCGACAGCCGATTTATCGAGGAAGACTATGGGCTATATATCATCACACTATAATTGAACCTTTTTTTTTTAAATAATTTTAGCTCAGACTAAGTCGCGGGCGTAGCGAATATACAAATACACTGATAGTCGATGCGGGAATCGAAACCACAGACTCGGAGCGGAAGGCAGGGTCACTGCCAACTGCGCCAACGGGCCACCCGAGATATTAGCTGAAACAGAAACTCGTTAATATACTCGTTTTGTACCTATTTCCAAATCAAGACATTATGTTAACTGCAATCTATTAGCGTTGAGAACAAACTTTCGTAGAATTGTTAACTCTTAAATTTATTGTCAAAAACTGCACTTAGTACTGATAAAGAAATAAAAAAATGTAATATTGCTTTAAGAGATCAACGCGGTAGAAAATTGGATTAAAATACGTAGGCTAGAAGCCATGGGTATCAACTAGTAAAAAAAACTCAAACTTATGTAAGGGAAAAAATTTATAGTGATAATTTAGAAAGTATTTTTCCATATTTTTTTAGGCCCAAGATTTTTTTAAGGTAACATACTATACCAGTAGTCTGACAAGCTTAAAATTATATTACACGTTAGTCTTCAATTATGGATCTTTAAAAGTAAGTCAGTTCTTATAAAAAATGTGGAACGCTTCACGATTTTGCGTGTCATCCTTGCGCAGGGGCCATGCTAATCTTCTCTGTATCGTTCCAATTTTAGTATATGTACTGCCGAAGCGAGTACACTTCTGCCTCAACACAGCTTGTATATATAGTGATGATAGAAAAAAACTTTGATACCGCGAGTTAGAATTACACATCAATATGATAGTTTAAATTAATTTAATAATAACATTTGAGGTGATTTCCGTATGTTCCTACATTTCTTTTTTCTGCTGTAATAAAAACAATAATTTTAATGGTATTTTTGTTATTTAATTGAATGTTGTATATAAAATTGTCATGTCTGTCCAGATAGCGCCATCTAGTTTTCACCAGCACAATTTTGACAGTAGGGCAGAAGTGGGCGGGCTGGCGGATTAGGCACCTTAAAAATATTAAATATGGGTAATAGTTTATTCTAGTGTAATAATATTTAATTCAACGAATTTTCTGTTTAATTGTTTCTACGGGTAAAACTTATTTAACAGATATTACAATCTTAAGTTAATATGAATATATCTGCGTTTCTAAAAAACAATAACCGCTTTTAGCTTTAAAAATATTAGGTTTGAAATATCATACAAATATAATTATATACACAATTATAAGTATGGAAAGCCAATTAGAAATTCTTTAGAAGCGTTTTGCCAAAATTTTTCCCTTGAATACATGTTACTCTTATAAATAAAACGCAAATTTGCTAAAACACCAAAAGAATGAAATACTCATAGAAGAAATAAATTTGCCCCTTAGGTTTATCGATTAGTTTATGAAACACGCACTTTAGCCCTCCTTTAATTGTGCTGGTGAAAACTAGATGGCGCTATCTGGACAGACATAACAATTGTAAATACAACATTCAATTAAATAACGAAAATACCATTAAAATTATTGTTTTTATTACAGCAGAAAAAAGAAATGTAGGAACATACGGAAATTACCTCAAATGTTATTATTAAATTAATTTAAACTATCATATTGATGTGTAATTCTAACTCGCGGTATCAAAGTTTTTGTCTATCGTCACTATATATACAAGCTGTGTTGAAACATAAGTGTACTCGCTTCGGCAGTACATATACTAAAATTGGAACGATACAGAGAAGATTAGCATGGCCCCTGCGCAAGGATGAGAAAGAGGTACTGGTACCCGGACGCGCCGGCCCAATTCGGCTACAAGCATGGCGCTACCTCTAATTACAATTAAAATATATTAAGTATACTGCCATGAAAGTTATTAAATATATTAAGTAAGACATAGGTATATTAGGTATTAATTATATATTAGTAGATTATTGTGTATGCAGCAACATAAAATTAGAATAAAGTGTTCTGTAAAGATGTTTGAAAAAACAGAAATAAATAAATAAATATTTAAACATTATTGTAAATACATTCAGAAAAGTGCCAGATGACTGAATGAAATGGAATGAATGAATCGGTTTACCCCCGTTCCCTTATAATAAAATACCTAGTAATAAATATTTTTATTTGTATTATTATTTGTAACGTCGATTAAATATATTTGTTAACAGCGAGACAATCCATGGATGTAATTTCTAAATATTTTGTGTATAAGCAACGCTATGTGCACTCGCCTTGTTATGTGCTCAGTACATATTTAGCTAGCCTACTATGTGTTGACCTTTATATAACTATGAACATTGAACATACGAATATCTTTATTTTAGAAAGACTTAGTATGTTCAAAGCTATGTATTGATTTTAGCATGATTACTTACTTACTCTTAAAAGAGTACATAACTATCAAATATAAAAAAAACTATGAATCTGAAGCTAATTATAAAAATATAATAGAAAAACTTTAAATTTGCACTAATTAATAAAATTGCGTTGTATTTTAGAGAAAATACAACTTGGGGACCTTCGATAAAAGGCCATACTCATTCTTCAAAGGACGGTAACGCATTTGTAAGCCTTCAACCTGGTGTTGCAGTAGGCCTTAAGCATCGGGAATCACGTGACCTTTCTTAGGGATTTTTCTATCAAATTCAAACCAGGAAGCTACGAACTTTAGTAGCTCTAAAATCTTCAAACAGATACTTAACAAATTCTCTATACAGTGAATGAGGTACGGGCCCCCAAAGTAGTTGCCTATTAAAACTACCACGTTATATAACAGTATGCTGGAAAAAACGCTAATGTATCTTTCACATCATTAGTTAATTATAATACAAGTAAATACTCAGTAATTAGGTGGATTCATTATCGTTACAATGTAAGCATTGTAAATGAGGACTCAGGGATTATAATATTGACACAGTTAAAGATGTTGTTTGTCTCTTTGTTTCTCCTTGGTTGCTTACTTGTTGCTAATGTGATTCACTCTGTTCATTCTTCAGAATGTTATTGTGTTACACGAAGAAAATCTATTAATACAATAAAACATTGACATAAATATTGTGTGATAATCCCTTTATTTCAACTTTTGAAATTGCGGCAAAATTTTATGTGTTTCCTTGTAAGATGCTATAATACAATTTTAGACATTGTCATATTTTACAGCAAATGTTTAGAAATTCCTTTTAAGTTATTAATAATAAAGTTATATTTTTTTAATGAAAATGTGAGGGAGTAAATATAATAGCTTTTTCTTCCACATATTTATGTACAGATATTTACAATAAATACACAGTTAATTATAATGCCGAAGCCAGACATAACTCAAAGCGTTTGTACATTTTCGTCCTTGAAGACTACAAAGTACCACAAAACTTTGCGCAGCTACACAAAGTCTCCGGCCACATTACATCATCATTGAAATGCTCATTCAAATGAAGCTATGTCTGGCTCCGGCATAAGAGATCACATTGAGAATTTTATATTAGTGTTGTTACTAAGGTAACGGCCGAATAACTAATCTTTCGCATGCGTACTCAAACCTTATTTCAAAATTCAAAATAAATGTTTTTCTAAAAGGGCCCTGATTATCTCTAGGATCATGCTCATGCTGCTTCTAACTTGTGCTGAATCCAAGCCGAGAGTTGCTCCGGAGGAAGTCTAGATACCAAGTTGTAGCTGCTCAAAGTCTAAGATGACTTGGATGCTGAGCAGTGTCTGTCACACTTTACTGAACATAGCTGCAGCCAGGCTGCTGGCTGCATTGATTTTAATAAGACTTTCTCTGGCAGATAGTTAATTTTACAATGAGTAACATGCTTTTTCTAGCTACTTTGTTTGTAGCATAATAAATAAGGTTCTAATAAAAAATTAACAAAGATGTAAACACTGCAAAAAAAGAGGAATTTATAAAATGCTCTTAAATATAGGCCGTTTATTGTCTGTATTTTGTTTACAATTTCTACCTACAATTTTAGGATTAAATATTTACAAACTATTGTAGGGTGTTATTCAGTTCTAATAACTATGAAGCTCAAAATTTATTTTGCAGAAAATATTAATGTGGATGTGTCTGTTGTGGATGATCATGAGTCTGGCCTAGAAGATAATAAGTCAACAGTAGAGCATAGAGAGTCTGCTGCGGAGGATACTGAGTCTTCTGTATTGGATAAACAGTCTAATGTAGAGGAAGAGTCTTCTGTAGTAGATAAACAGTCTAATGTAGAGGAAGAGTCTTCTGTAGTGGATAAACAGTCTAATGTAGAGGAAGAGTCTTCTGCAGCAGATACTGAGTTGACTGCAGTAGCTGATGATGACTCTGCTGTAGTGGATGAAGAGCCTAATGCAGAGGATGAGTCTTCTGCAGCAGATGTTGAGTCGGCTGTAGTAGCTAATGATAAGTCTGCTGTAGTAGATAAAGAGTCTTCTGTAGAAGATGAGTCATCTGCAGTGGATATTCAGTCCCCTGCAGTAGCTGATGATGAGTTTAATGTAGGAGATAAACAGTCTCCTGCAGTGAGTAATGAGTCAGTAGAATATGCTATCCCAAAAGAAGAAGAAGCAGAAAGAGAAAATCCTATTCAAGAAGAGAACGATGCTCAGGCATTAAAATCGGAAGATGCAGATAATAATGACACAACAAAAGCAGATCTCCTTCAAGCCGGAAGTAGTAAAGATGACGAAGATTCAAGAGAAATTGGTAAACCAGTGTTTGAAACTGCTCCTAATATTTCAATAGAAGATTCACAGGAAGACCATACGCAGGTATATGTAAAAAACAATTCTAGAATTGCCCTTAAAACTATTTTATTACCCCACCAATTGCATTAGTGATTTATTAAATAATAGTAGTTTCTCAATAGTTCTATCATGGATGAAAATCTCGTTAAGGTCTGTTGCTTGGTTAGCGTGCAACAATGGAAAAGTTTGTTTATTGATTAAATCTGCTTTGACATCTGTTGCATGGAAATTGCAATGGAAAGCAACTACATTTTATACTATGTATAAGATTCTTTGGATGAGATTGGCAAGGGATAGAGTAGAGTGGCAGATGCAAAGGTAGGCCTACACCCACCAGTGGATTATCAAGGGTTGAAAATGACGATGATGATAAGATTCTGCTACCATATCAGTGTGGTATCATTATTAAAAATATAGTAATGAATAATCAAAACATTATTTGCAGGCATTGGATCCATTTGACATACTTTTAAAAGATGACACAACGGAAGCAAGCAAACAAAAAACGTCTGAACAAGCTACAGCCACTGAAATCACTGAAGATGATGACAATATTGACCTAAATCTAGATCATTCTGAGGAACATGGAACCCAAGGTATTTTTTATTAATTAGAACAAGGTTAGAATTTACTATTAGACAACCTGGCCATAAGCTGCTGTAAATTAAAAAAAAAATTTTTTATTGAGACAATTCATCAAAATAACTAACTTTCATGAATATTTGTTGACTTGGTAAGGAGTTCACTGTGAGCATACATAGTAACACCAACAGATGTTATTCTGACTTGCAGCACCATCTGCCGGGCTGATTTGTGAATCTAAATCATTCTGGACGCTACCCAAAAGCATGCAAAAAATTCATTCATTTAGAAGTTCAGTGACATACAAACATACAGTAGAATTATATAAAGATATATGTATATAATAACGAAACATCACCTATTCGCGAAATTGAACCTGCACTCGAATGATAAGGAGGCTCGTTTCGAAGCGGTTATGCATCAGCGGAACTGAAAGTTAGTTTGTGTATCTAATATTGAATGTTCGTTTGTATGTGTTGGTAAGGGCTGTGATGTTTTCAGCAGAGGTATCAAACTAGGGTTGTTGCATACAAATGCAGTATTTTTCTATAAGTATAACAATTTTCTCTTCTTTCTAGCGTTATCCCGGTCTATTGCCAGGGACCGCTTAAATTGCATAGGAAGTGACGTCATGTGAACCACTACAGTCCCATGACTAATAACACTCAGTGACCTTAACTGGGACCACTGTTTTACGTGCCTTCCGAAATACGGAGAAGGTTGGGATAAGGGATACGTGAAAACCGGAAAACTGCGGGATATTTGAACACCAGGGTTAGAATTGGTCACCCATCTATTGCGTGGCCGTTGTAAGAGCTACTTAATCTAGCAATCGACGCAATTATCAGCTACTGATTAAGCTACGACTTCCTCATAAGACACAGAATATTTTAAAATTGTAATTATTAAATAATACTATGGGAATGATTAATATTCCCATTTTTTTCTCTAACTAAGTTTATGGCTGTTGTAAGCAGTGAGGGCGACAATGAACCATTGAGCATTGAAGGAGTTATTTGCGGATTTGGTTTGTTGAACTATTGAGAGAAGGTACTAAAAAAAACTGTGCTTAAGTCTGAAAAACTAAATGAGGTAGCCCTATTTGTTTATGTTTTCCAGCGAGCCACCGGATATTCCGATTGCGTTATTCCCTATAGGGGTCGGTAGAAACATCGTTTCCCATTACAGGACATAGGACAGCGATGTAAAACCCGCACACAGCATTATGTGTCATAGATTCCGTAATATTTTCTTTTATTACATATATTTGCCTAGTATTAATATGGATTGACATAAATGAATAAAATAAATCCCGCAAAGTAATTCGAAGTCACAACCTCGGAGTAATACGCCAAAGACAGGCCAACTAACTAAAATGAATAAAGAAGACTAGAAGCGAAAATGTTTTTTTTCTTAGTACATTCATCAATTTCGTGGACAAGTTTTCGCAACATGTTCTGAGACTTTATCAAGATCTTCAAAGTTATATGACGGCTTCGCAAGAAGGCTGTATATGAGTCTAGACATAAATCCTGTCCATCGTAAGTTACATATTACTTCGAGCGTACATACACGCGCCGCAACATCGAACTTTGTTGGCTGTGATGTTGAATAAATAAATTATTTCGTAGATATTGACGAAGTTATATCGAAATTGTTGTTTGACATAACGTGGACATAAGTCTTGATTAAAAGACGACGTATGTAGATAAACAAATTCAAACTTAAGTGTCGCACAAAAAAGAAAACTCTTTATAAGCAACTTATCTATACTAATATATGGAGCTGAAGAGTTTGTTTGTTTAACTGAACGCGATAATCTCAGGAACAATTAGTCCGATTTGAAAAATTCTTTCAGTGTTACAAAGCCCATTTATCGAGGAAGGCTATAGGCTATCAACACGCTAAAATGGAATCTATTGTTCGTTCTTAATTTTACGCAGACGAAATCGCGGGCACAGTTAATCTTCTTATGCAATAATAATAATAAATAGACAATAAAATGAAAACGCTATAATTAATATCAAATAATTGCAAAATGTATAATTTCCATGACTGTTTTTGTTCTGTGCTATTAATATTATATTTATGACTAAGCAGATCCGACGGGTTACATAATATTTAGTGCATTTATTTTCCTATAACATTGATAATAGTCCCATTCCAGTTACGGTCCCTGTCCTTAAGAAGCGCCAAGGATTCATTAGAATTTATTTAATATGGTGGTTAAGTATTCTTAAAATTTCTATTTTTTTTCTTTCGTAATAAACGATATCAAGAACAAACACAAGAAAAAAAGAATTAGCTGAATCGACGCATCCCAAATACACTTTATGAAGAGATTATCATCAGCTATGAATGTGGCCAAGTCTGTTATGGCTTCACCAGATGAAGATGGACGCTTCTTGTGTACGTGTTAAGTGCTTCGTCAAAACTAAGTTTTGCATTTAAGACAAACCTCTGTGATTTAAAATACGCAATTTCATAGTGTTTAATTTATTGTCTTTGGTTACAAGTTAGAAAAAAAAGGAAAGTTTCCATCTTTGATTTGAATAATACAGTGATATCTTCTAATCTTTTGATAGTTAACTGTTAAGATCTTATGCTGATGTAGAGAATCTTGAAACTTAAGTGTTTAACCTAATGTTTTTAAGTAACATTGACTACTATTTTTGTTATTAACAATAAAATTGCAATTAAATACAGGAGAATAATTTTTGAGTGTAACTAATATTACCTGTACCCAAAAAAATATTTTCAACTGGAAAGATGACATAAATACAGTATTATCTTGATACCTCAAATGTCAAGGGAAATTCAAAAACTTATTGAGTCTTTGACTTAACAAGATGTTTGAGATATAAAGTTTTTGATGGCCATAATTTCAACTTAAGAAGGCAAGGTGTTGAGTCAAAAAAAAAAAAAATTGAAAATTCAATTTAAGTTTCATGGTAGGTACATATATATTGAAAACAATTACACATCTTAAAAAAATCTGTTATCCTCTTTTGCCGTAATGTATTCCCAGAAGCTTTATCAATTATTCTTTCAATAGCAAATAACGAAGGGAATACATGATCCTCAACATCATTACATCTTTTAAGGTAAGTTCGTAGTTTGTTAAGTGCTGTTCTGGCTTCTTTATTTGATACGAATGGTTCAACATCTACAGAATCAGTATGACCAACATCATTTTCCTGAACATCATCGTCAACATTATGTTGGTAAACTGGATCAACAATTTCAGCTTTAGTTAATTTTCCAGTAGTAGCTATTTCTTCATCACATGTCGCACAATCTACAAATTTAACTTCTTCATTATTCACACTTGTATTTTCTCCACGAACCTTCTTAAACACAAGGTCATGACGCTTCTTAAAACTTATCAACCATCCATTGCTGGCTCGAAATGAACTGTGACCCAGTGATTTAGAAAATTCTTCAGCTTTGTCGCGTAAGATAGGTCCTGATACTCTTATGTTATTACCACGACACTCTTTGAACCAGCTGATTAAGCATTCTTCGATATCAGGAAATTTGGCCAGTCGTTGTCTTTTGCAAGACAAATTGTTGTTCGACTCGTATCTTGACAATATTTCCTCTTCTTTCTTAATGATGGTAGATAAAGTGCTTGCTGGCAAGTCGTATTTAGCTGCCACGTCTTTTTTCTTCATGCCACTTTTTACCGCATTGATAACGTCGTATTTTTCACGTAGAGTTAAAGTTGTGAGCTTTCTTTTAAGACTCATGCTGTTGCTTGTTAGTTGCCAAAAAAGTACTGATCGAATAAGCAAAAGGTTTGTTCATTACCTTGTACACAGCTGTGTGGCTTAAATATTTTAAAGATTAATTTATTGCACAGTTACTAGATAGACCGCAGAAACAATAGGATAAACAAACCGGATATTTCTTTCCGATTTTATTGCATCAAGTTCGGCGAATTCCAAGTAAGACGTCATTGTTTTCCTAACTTCGACTTACAGGAAATAACATTATGTTCGAGTTACAAAGGGTAATAAATAATTCGAGATATAGAGGATCTGGATAAGTTTTTTTCGACTAATTGAGGATTTCGACTTAACAAGGTTCGCCGGACATGCGCAGTTTCGCACAAAATGGCCGCTGTCATTTTGTCGCTGTCATTTCATTTCTTGGTAATTCTATGAATTCATTACCGCGGAATCAACATTTTGTCGTATATAAAGTAAAAATAAATTAAGACAAACAATGAAATATACTAAGAATCGTTTTTTTAATGGTAATAATCTTCACTGTACCTGAGAACGGGTACAATGTCGATTGGGGTGCGTAAATGCATTTTCCAGGTTTTTTTAAAAAAACTAAATAATATCCCAATATATTAACCGAAGGTGACATATGGATAAAAGAGGTAAAAGATAATGATAAACAGATTTACCTTATTTTACGTACCCGGCTCTAAATTGGTTGGCCAAGAAACGAAAGAGAGAAAAGGGCCGAACAATCATGCGGCAAACATGTGACTTCTTTAAATGCATAAAGCATCATTACCTCGTTACAGGCCTATACAAACAGATATTTACTGACCATGGTTTTTTTCCAATACATATAAGTTGATTTTTAAGGACATGGCTTAAATTGTACCGCCACGTGGTACCCGAATTACAATAGTGCCACTCCTCTCTTTCGATGGAATCGTTTAGTTTAATAGAGGACTTGTGGCAGAAGCTATCGCCTAACATTAAGAGGTAACTGCGACCACCACTTGTCAGGAGTGGTGGTCAAGGCTTCACGTAAATAGAACAAGTGTGAACTTCGAAAGATAATAAAAGCAATTATAATAACGGTAACTGTAGTATTTACCATATCTAGCTAACTTAAATTTAACAACTGGATAAGTTTTGTTTCCATATAATGTTCCATTTGGAAAATAAAGTTCAGCATAGATGTAAGTGTTGTCATCGGATGGAGTTAGAAATTTTACAAAAGAATCGAATTGCTTATAATTTTCGGTTAATTTCGAAGATCTATTAAAATAATCATAACCTGAAAGGCAAAAATAATATAGTGACATGAATAATATAAGAAGAGACGCTGAAACATAGATGCTATTAAGTTATATCTATATTCAAAATCCTGCTTACTGCTACATCTACATCTTTAAGCTTTTTTTTGTAAATACGTAATAGTAAATCAAGAAATACTTAGTGACCTAAACAATGTTACCAAGTTAATCGATAGCGGTGTTCACTACATTCTAGTGACGCTAATTATCGATAATAGGCAAGTAGGAAACATGTTTTCAATCTACCTCATGCGGTGTCGTGTCCGCGTAATTTAGTGAAATATAATATTAGAAGTTGAAGAGGCGAGTGATCAATGCCCAGCAGGCTGTAGAGAAAGCATCAAATTTTTTTTAGATTGCATATAAAATATGTAAATAGCTTTGTTTCAATTGTATTTTTAATTTTCATTCTTTTCAGTATATTTAGAGTTTAATAGATATCAAAAATTACGTGAGTATTTAAGCTGTACAAAGTCAATTCCGTTAGGTATGTTTTTCAAGTTCACGACTATAGTTGCTGTGCTCTCTTTATTAAAATAGACGTCTCTTATTTTATGATTACTGCAGTAAACACCTGAAAAAATGAGATTTTCTGTAATTGTCTTATAAAGCGCACCAACTAATCAAGGCTGCTGAATCTATACTACCATCAAAACTAGTTTCTTTATCCCATGTCTTAGTTCGTTTGACTAATTTTTGACGTTTTGTTTTGTTTTCATGAATAATAAAATTGGAATATATATTTGTTAGATATAGTTATTCTAACTTTAACTCTATAAACAAGGAGGAGGAGAAACTGATCACCTATGAATTAACAAGAAGAAAGACACAACAGAAAGTTTAAAGATCTTTAAAATGCATCAAGATTAAAAAAAACTGCTACTGCAACTTATGTATGTGTGTATTTTCGTGGACTTTACTTTATCACAATTAATATAGCGGTAGAAAGAAAGAAAAAATAATTTTACCTTCAAAAAGAATGGCACTCAAAATACAGCTTAGGCCAAAAAGTGACATGTTGTTTTGATTTTATTATATCTTTATGAACAAATTAAACCACAAACTTATTAGTCAACGTACATCGTTACAATTAATGTAATTTAAGCAATAATAATAAGTAACAATGTTACTAAGCTTATATTATTTGCCCTATTTGTGGGTAATTATTATTATTAGAGGTGACAAAAAATTATTAAATAAAATAAAAAAAAATAATGAAATAAAAATAAAAGTTGATCCATTAAAACTATTTGGTCCCCCACTCCTAATGCAAGTTTTTAATTTAAGCTCACTAGGAGGGGTAAACGAGAATATTAGACATACCTAAAAAGTATTCCTAATATTCTTTTTAATAAAAAAAAAGCGTTAAGTTACCTCTAATTATTAAGTTTGGTTTTAGTGAAATATTCGTACGTAAAATAATAATTAAAGTGGAATCGTATGTATGTTTGTCCTTAGCTCATAACTACTTCCGAAGCGGCGCTAAATCCACTCGATAAATCAACCTTCGCTATTGTTTTAAACGGAAACTTATATTTTACTTTGCCACCTATCGTTAGCATTTTATTGTACCTTAACACAAGGGGATAGAGTTCAAATTTCCACTATACTGGTTAGTAATATTTTTGTTACGTGAGCTTTGAAAGTCTCAATTACCACTGTACAAAAATGAATCGTATGTGTTAAGTATAGGGGTTAAATTTGTTTGTGGCTATTTAAAATAAAATGGAATTAATTCATATGTCTTATTATGTATACGATAGAGTTCAAACTGGCGTGTATTTTTGTCATTTCATATGGATTGACCTCAGTAATGGTATTTACGTTGTGAATGGGAATTCGTCAAAACAAATTCATACTTTGTTAACAATTGAAAAATGTTAATTGGAAGTGATTAAGCAAATCATAATGAGTGTGGTTTATTGAATTTTGATTGTGCTAAACTGGTCTACTTTTATATCGTTAACAGTTAACTAACTTACGTCACTTAAGGAAATACATACAGAAATATTAAAATAGCGTCAAATTCAAGTGACACAATCCAAAAATGATGTTTTAAAAAAAATCACACAATATAATGCAAAAATTACATGGTGAGATCTTTAAAGGAATATTTTTTTAAAGAAGAACCTAATAAAAACCCTGCTAACGTCCAAGAAGCCAATCAAAATTTACTTAGTGTGTGGTCTCTAACTTGTCTTCAAAAAATTTAAAGGAATACTTTAAAAATTTTAACAGTTGTTTCCCAAATAGTCTTCAAAAATCTTCACTATTGAAGTTTAAAATCATCAGCAATATAATTTTCAGTTCAGTCTTCAATAAAATTATCTATTGAAGTTCGTCAAGTTTCAAGGTCAAACGCAATTTGAAGTTTCTATATTAAGGAATCATGATTTAATACGCCTTCTTGAAAGCTCTCAAACGTTCGAGAAGCACACATTCGACGCCTATAACATATTTTGCTTTGCTTGTAACGTAAAGATATTCGATATTTAACTTTATTACAAATTTACTAAAGTTTATTTCTCTCTTTTCAGGTAAGCGTGGGTCGCTACGTCGAATTTAATCAAACGACACTGTCCTTGATCTATCAAAGTTGGTTTGTGAAGCAAAAATAATATATAATTGCTAACTTAGCAACGATATGACGGAGACAAAAAAATTGTCCAACTCTGTATAGAAGTATGGATAAAAACTATTTTTTTTTATATTATGACGTCATGCTAATATTGTAGACCGGTACTAAAAGACTCAGATTACATGAATCATTATTATCTTTGAAAAAAGAGCATTTTCCAATGGCCAGCAACACATCTACTATTTTTCTCGTGGTGCAGATGATTGTGATCTTCGGTAGTTACCCAGGTAAGCAACCTGCCTGTTTGTTTGTCTTGTCATGTAAATGCATCATCATCATCATCTTCTTCTTCTTCTTCTTATTCATCGTCATCACCATCGTCCTATGCTAATCTTTTCCTAGATATGGGCCTCTCTCATAACGCCACTTGGTTCAGTCTTAAAATAAACGTATCCAGTTAAAGCCTTTTTCACTATCTATCTATCTATCCTTTACTAAAGATTAAAATACATAGCTGCCATTGTTATCTATCGGTGACTTTTTCTATTTCAATAAACGAAGATCTAAGGACTGAGGTCTAGCCGATGCCACGCCGTTTTACCATCACTTCTAGAAGCACCCCACCCGCGACAGTCCATTCCGTTTTATAACCTTAGACATTATAATTTGTGTTTTCTTAGTTTTACATTGTTTATTATATACCTTTTTATAAAGTCCACTAGTCTTTCATTTATGACCAGTACAAAAACAAACAATAGGATGATAGAAAGACTGACACGTTGGTGCTGTGGGCAGTGACCCGCTCCGGTGGTTGTGGCTTCGATTCCCGTCTCGAGTTTGGGTGTATTATCTATATGTATATATTTATATATTTCTACAAAAAAAATATTTGTGTATAACAGCCGTCTGTTACCTATAACACAGGCATTAAGTTGTCTACCTTAGGAACAGACGTCCGTGTGTCATATAGTCCTGTATATATTTATTTAAAGAAATAAATAGTAAGTAACGCAACGTTCGGGCAGGACAGCGTATGCCGGGTCCGCTAGTATATTATAAAAATCATTTTAATAGACTACCAGATTCTATCAAATCTGTTGAAGTTTCTTTATGATCATCTACTGCGCGTATTACGATCAAACGTCATTCTCAGCGTATGTTCAATTTTATCACCCTTTGAAGACTGGTCTTCTACTTATATCATCGACGTATAAAACAAAAGGTCAAAGGGCGGTCTCGCAGGACTGGAAGGTCACTGTCGATCACGTCGTAAAATGAAACTGCGAAAAATATTATACATACCGTGGAGTCCTTTCTCTTTTAATCCTGTCTCCGAGCCATTTTAGTACATATTTACTTGATTTTATTTATGACCGGTTCACTCGTCTATGATGTAGTCTATTTTTTTTTTTTTTTGTAAATTTGAACGTCAGTCTCTCTTGACATGCTGGCGATAAAGCATAATATTTACATTTTTGTCTACTTTTTTTATGTTGAAGAATCTAACGCACTACAATTTTGTTATTACATATGAGAGACGTATTTCTTAGCATTCCATGGATTCACCGTGCGGGCGCCGGGTCTATCGCGTTGCAGAGGAAGGAACCGTAGCAGTGCCCGAGGCTTGTTACCCAGGTGTAGGTTTAGAAGCGCGCTCTTTATAGTGATCACTAACGCTATAAAGATACACTGAAATTAAATAATAAAGTACGTAAATATATGGATATATAATCTTTGCATTAAATAAGTCAAGGCCAAGATATGCGCACATATATGAGCCCATGTCACCATGGGATGATTTATGCATGAAAAATACATCGATGCATTCGACGTGGAAATAAAATAGTGACAAGATTATTCTACACGTGTACCTAAACTACTTATATATAATTCTACTAAATTCATAGAAACAAAAATTACAATAACTATTTCTAGAGAAAATACTATATTATATTGACGAAGTTAAAATTTCGGAAAACATTTATCTTTAACAGTTCACGTGAAGCGATTCTTCATATAAAACCTATTTGGCAAAAAAAAAAACTTTAAGCCATTTTTAATGTTCGTTTGTTTATCGGAATTCAAAATTTAATCCGGCTGTCAACGCTCCATACAACGAGAGGCGATACATTATTTTTGATATCGCCAATAAAAATCTCGAACATGCACGTATAAACAAAAATTAATCAAAATTTACATAAAAATGGCCACCTAAATTAACACCCGCATCCATCAACGTCGAGCATCGATAAGGATAACATTTTCGAAAAATCAACAGCCATGGATGATTACGGTGAGTCTGCATAAAAGTATTAAATTCCGACCCAAAATATAGTAACAAGTATTTAAATGTCCCAAACACCAACTGTATAGAAACTACAGAATGTGACCTTAATATGACATTACGTAGAACTTCTCTAACTATATGTAGTACTTGTAGAACTTACAGTTCCATGGGAGACCAACATCCCCAAAGACCACCTGATAAAAACGAACAAGTACTTTGACCTAACCAATAACAACGCCACACATAGTGTTTTTTTAATCTATAATATATAAAACAGAAGAGTTTGTTTGCTTACTTAAACGCTATAATCTCAGAAACTACTGGTCCGGTTGGAAAAATTCTTTCAGTTTTAGATAGCCCATTTATCGAGGAAGGCTATATTTCATCACGCTAAAATTGAATCTAATTTCTTTACCTAATTTCACGCGGGCGAAGTTGCCGACACAGCTAGTAATGTATAAACCTGAACAGTTTCTTATGTTTGTTTACTTGAACGTGCTAATCTCAGGAACTACTGATCCGATTTGAAAAGTTTTTTGTTTTTTTTTTTTTTAGAATTTATTTACTCAATTTTTATTTTCAGCCAGTACCTTTTTGAATCAATACACTTGTATAGAAACTTAATGGGATGCATTACACCTCTACCATAAATTTATATGAAGATAAAAAAACAGTGCATTAAAGAAATTTCATACAACACTGTTTTAATTCTAAGCTGAAAAGGCTTTCTCTGTGATCGGCTATATAGTGATTAATGATAACATTACTGCCTAGTTTGAAGAAAAAGTACTTTGTAAGTGTAGCATAATAATAACAGTGAGAAATATTTTACCAGAAACATAACTCACTCCAACATTGTCGTTACTCGATCTGCAGTGTCACTCAGTAAACCGCAAATTATATTTTATCTTATATATGAGATGCAGAAGTGTGCCCTTTTGTTCAGCAAACTTTATCGCCATTCATAAAACTTTCAGCGTATATAATGCAATGCGGGCTCTACAATGTTACCTATCGGTTAAGTGCCAATGCACTTCTGTATGTTTTATTACGTATCTAGCTGTATGTACATGACTTTGTCTGCATCGAGTTTAAAGAGGTATCTCGAATAGAATATTATTATATTAATTTAGACAACTAAAACGAATACAAGTTTCATAGACTTTATTTATGTTTTTTCAATCAACCATGCTTAAAAGAGAATACAGGTTAAAAAAAAACAAGCCTAATTAGGATTAGCTAACGGTTTAATTGTAAAAAGCAATATAAAGGATAGGATGATATGTAAAGGTAGGATAATTTCTTGCTTTGAAATTAATAATAGGTAGGATTAGTACGTGCTAACAACTCAAGGCACCAATTGATTCCAAAGGACATTTGCCCTCTTGGCCTAGCGAGTTTCTTATCGATACTTAATAAAATACAAGGTAATTAAAACTTTTCCTGAAAACCGTATGTAACAGCAATAAAAAAAGACCATTGGGGCAATACATCCTAGAAGGTAATATTTATCTTGCTATATTCATAAGTAACTACGTTCCCAAGGAACACTTAGGGTCATTTACGACTACATGAGAACACGGATATCTAGACGGTCTTGTATACTAAGTTTATACTAATAAGGGTGTACGCTAGCGGGACCCCGTATTCCTTTTCTGTAGATGTCCAGTTATTCTGATGGCATTACTTTTTTCCGCACGTTCTATAGGAGGCGATGTTAGAACCTGTCGTTACACTTCCTTCTCTCCATAAACGGAAGTATTCATGGCTTGCCGCGGATAATTGTCCCCGTACTTTCCACTTTTTATGGCTCATCTGTCGAGGCATTCAGGATGAATTCTGCGACCTTAAGATGGCTGGTCAACGAACCTTAAGCCACGACGCTTGTTTTATTGTCACTTTATGGTATGTATCGGTATTTATTTCTTTATAGACTTGCGACTAAACTATATTATGTAATTTATAACACTATGATTGGATCTACTTTTTTGCTAACACAGCTTGAACGTTATATCTTGCCTATAAGTGATAAAAATGTGTATTTTATACGGCGTGTCAATTTAGTTTTATGAAAGTGTAATTGAGTGAGGTGTAAAATTGTCGTTAGTGGAAGTAAGTCTTCTGATATTGCAGTTGACCATGAGCATCGGTAGTCAACCTTTTCTTTCTACTGGTCGATGGTTTCCCCTAGTTTTCTTCCTTGATATCTATCTTGGGCTTTTTTTAATTTTTTAAATCTTAAAAAAATCACTAAATATTAAAAGAAAAGATGTTTACAAGATAGAAAAATAAATGCTTTATTTTTTTTCTAAGTAATAGCAACTTATACATTATTTATAGAGATATATTGTTATAGACAGGTACGTTCTCTAATCGCATCTATAGTGGTTAGTCCAAGTCTGCATCTAGACTGTCAGCTGTGGCTTTAATATGTATACTATCAATAAATAACTGTATGTATTTGTTACAATGCATATCACTTTTTCAATCGACAAATAGCTAATTAATTTCCTAGATATTTATCGACCGTTAAATTCAGTCGAGATTAATTATAATATTCAAATACGCTAACGGGAAAAAACTCGTCGTAAATTTTTGGAATCGCACTCTGAAGTAGCAAGTATTTTTTAACATAGAAATATGTTGTTTAATAAAAATTGGACAAAGCTCGAGAACCGGTTATTATTCAGAAACGGTTAACCTATAAATATTAAATGCTCATAATATTTTAGTTACGTTATAAACCGATGTATGAAGGCATAACTTTTAAATTAAATTAATTTGAAGAGTTTGTTGCTTTACTTTAATTTGATGTGCTTTAATTATATCGAGATTGTGTAATGAACCTGTTTCTGCATTCACGTAATGGGCATGGCACATGACTATGATTAAGTATACCCAAATGCGTAAACATTACAAACAGTCACTAACTGTTATATTTAAATTGGTTCCAAACATCGTTGCTGAGTATAGTGCATACAGTCTAAAAATGCACGCCCCTCCGCTAAAGTCCATTATTTTAAAGTTTGGAAGTAATTATTATTTGCAACGCTTGCTTTTGTATGTGTAGCGATTATATTGTAAACTCAAACTCAACCACGCACTACAAGGTCAACTAATTGCGCGATCGGTTTAGGTTTTGTCGGATCTCGCATTTTTAGACTGAACGCACTCAATGCAATTTCATAGTTGTTTTTCCAATCCCTGAACATGAGCTCGTAGCAATATTTATACTCCTCATACATAGCATCGCGCAATTAAAACTTTATATTACCGCGTACACCGCGGGGCTCACAGCG